>QEWY01002147.1:77572-91266 GCA_006503575.1 Baylisascaris schroederi | reverse complement strand
CTTTTCCTGTGTTCGTGCAATTCTTTCAGGCACTTCTGCAACGAGTTACGAGACATTATTCATCCAAATGTTCTCTCGCCGTTATATGGCTGCACGACTGATACCTTTATAACGAGGAGCTTTTTATAATCTCTTAGAGTATTTTCAGCATGGAGTGGAAAATTTGAGACGATGCACTTCATTGATCACACATATAGCGGAATTATTGGAGCATATTTAGAAGAGAAACAGTGTAAGTACTTCATGTTCATCCTGCGAGGAATACAATTGCACAAAACTGATGCTTGTAGATGCTATCGTAGTCAAAAAGGATTCAAAGAAGCGTGTAACAGCAGATGTGTGCCATCGCGTGAAGTGGTCATCGAAATAAACGCCCATGGAAGAATCGCGACCGTCGTCACCGAAGCAGCCTCCACAATCAATATTTCATTGCAACAAGTTGTTAGTCGTCTTTCATCTAGCACTTACTGTTTTTAAATCCTGCATTGCTTCTCCTTTTTGTATAAAATCATTCGGCACACCTTTCACGGTTTCACTTCGGAAAGAAATCTACGTTCATCTCCATAGCAGATCTTTATTCGGACTCCATGGCTGCGATCTAAAATTAAATAATGCCGGTAACCAAGCAATGCTGCGAAATGTGTTCTTCGCAGCTCTTGAATATGACGTTCGTAATATGACACGTGACAGGTCCATGGTATACAGCTCAAGAATGCCCAACACGTAAAACTTGAGTGTTTGTGAAAACGACCGCATAGGACGATGTTCGCGATCGCCGAAGACAGCTGTTCGACGGGCCTTATAAAAAACTGTATCTCCGTTGAGATAGTTTCGAATATGTGCGACAGCCTCAACGCAGAAAAAAAAACCTTTCCGTTCACCAGCACTGAGCATAACATTGAGTACCATCAAGTGCAATGAACACTAGCAGATGCTGACGTTTCCTCCTTCTACTGGAACGGCGAATCATTGTGTTATACGCCACGGTGCATTTCAGTAACTCAGGCATAATCGTCGGTTGTTTGAGAGTGCAACTTACAGAGTGCATTACTACCGAACAATGTGCGGTTGCATATCACTGCGGATTCAGTGTGCTACAGTGTACGTAGCAGTCGCATTTGCCTTTATCGCGCTGACGGCAATATGTACCACTTTCATCGTGGCGCTCATCATACGAAAATGAGGCCACCTCTCACGTTGACGAACGAAGACGACGAACACCTTCGGACCTTCACAGTAAGCCCGCTCCTGTGTGATACAGCTAATAAACAGTGAGTCCATGCATGGAGATCCTAGCATTTGGTAGTGATGTCATGAAATTATGCAACTGCTCTTGAAATGCAACGGCTGCGAACACCATTACCACCCAAATGAAGACCAGAAGGATGGACGAAAAAAACCTTAACTATCAAAGTATAGTAGACGCCCTTTATCGTTCGAAACGCTCAGTTGGAAGTGCGCTGAATTTATCTGCGCTCAGTAAGTTCAAATTGTGTTTTCGACAAACATACTGGAAACAACTATACTGTTGGATTGCTGAGCTCAAAAGGGGCATATGGAAGTGGGAATGATGACTAAACCAATTGCATCTTGCATAAACTATTCTCCTACCCAATTTGTCTGACCATAAAAATATGTCTTCAAAAATATTCTTCAAGCAGCCTTTTGCTATTTTACAAAGCGTGTCATTAAAAGACCACTGCGAAACACCCTCAGCCTGTATTGAAAGGCACTTTTGCAAAGGTTCGCACCGATGCCTTGATTTTGTCTTATTTTCCAAGTTATTTTCAAGTTTTTTATCTTTTCCTGCAATAAGTCCAGCAAACTTGTAGAACGGTCGTTGTTAAACCCTTTAATTCAACTGTAACTAATCTACTTTCCTTCGTAATACTTTCCTCAATTCTGTGGCCAATGGATGTCGTTCCGGCTATTTCGTGTGGATGGATGGATTCTCCCGCTTTTTCGTAAGCTCTTCACTTTCTGTTAGGAGGTTCCACTGTGGTGGTCATGTCAAGCAATTACTCTGAATGGCGAGTCTCATTACTCATTTAGTTTCGGTTTTTTTGTAGTTAATCTCCAACGAAACATTTCCACGAAGGCGATATTACACTAAACACAAGAAGGACGTCGCTTTTCCAATGGCAAACACGGAGTCTGCAAAAGATTCAGGGAGAACAGAGAGGGCGGCATATTTTCGTCGAAACTTCCAGCAACTACCTGGCCCTGAGAGGTCCGCAAGGTGAAAAGCTTCTTCCAAAAACTGTGCCTCTAAGTGTTTCACAGTTTTGCAGGAAAGAAATTCAGAACCTCTAGTTATTACGCGTGATGCGATTTAGTGAGGGAGTGTTGGTACTTCAACATGTTTGAAAATTCAACCAGTTAACGGTGTGATCAGTCAAAAAGTGCAAATTTCAAGTCTCACACAACACTGATCGGGTATAGTTAGCTGAGGAATATAGGATGTGAGCAACATAGGATGAAGCACAAAAAACAAAAAACGAAACAAAAAAAGAGTTCATTCAAACGAACTGCCCCGAAAAAGCGTTCCACCGTTATTCTCACTGCCTTCGACGCCGTTGGTACGATACTTCTGAACGAGAAAAGGAAGTTTTTGAGCCAGCTAACAGCTTGCACAATGTAACACTTTGGATGGATATTCAGTGGCATTCCCTTTAAACAGATAAATATCCATTGCAAATGCTATTTCTTTGCCTTCTTTCCTGCAATAAATATATCTCTTGAGTGTATGAAAATGAATATTCATAAATAAGGCAAGCAATGTGATATTTGCAGACTTCATAATGGTGGCAGTGGCACCACCTACATGTCGTCTCCAAAGTACGATCGCAGATGGGATAAGGCGGTACAGAGATTCATACCCGCACACAATAGGGCATCAGCCAATGCTTCATATCTCAACTTAGAGTCGAAATGAGCCGGTAGAGATGATGTGGCAAACGAACATGAAACTTCGCGCATGCGATCACTTTGTGATGACAATGGCTGTTCACTGACCACAGCCAAAAGGGCCAACGAAGTTTCGAGATTAGAAATCGTACATGCTCATACAAATAACGTTTATATTCGATGTAAGTCGAAAGCCACTGCTAGAACAGAACAGACGTGCACAAACGATACTTCATCCATTCAATGGAGGGAAGCTGTCTCTAATCGGAAGCTGGAAACAAGCATCAGATCGTGTAGAAAACCTTCGTGTCAAAGAAGTCATTTTAGAAGAATCAATGCAAGTCATCCTGTGAACCCACATGAAACAAGAAGTGAGCAATGGAAAGAGCTCGAAATGACTGTAAGTCGACGTCTACTGTAAAAGAGAAGCCATACAGGAGTAGAACGGAATTCGTTGATGGTATCCGAGCGGACAACGCTAAAAATGCAGACATAAGTGGGAAATTCGTTAACGATGATATTCTACGATTGTTGGGAGTATTTGCGGGCGACAACCTGGTAAGAGTCACCATGCTTCAAGAAACTCTGGCAGATTTCCCATTCCTTCATCTCCACTCAAAATTTGCCATATGCGCATAAACCTTCGTTCCATCGAACTTCGATTACCCTTACCATATTCAGGAAGAGGGAAATGGCTGTTTTCATCGCGTGAATAAATACTTCTTTTTGAATGAACGAACAGTGTGATAGTTCTCTGCCCGTATGTGTGCAAGAAGATGGAGAAGTTTTAGCACGATCCGTTTTATATATTCCTTTCTGTATTTGATTTTCGGCAGTTGTTGAACATCTTTCCCTACTCCTGACCCTACCTCGCCTCCCTGCTCCCTTCACCGGGAACGCGAAGAGGACGGTATATGCAGATCCCTCCTCGCGATCATATATAAATGTATGAATATAAGTATAAATAAATATATGCAAATAAAAATGTATTATATATATATATATATATATATATATATATATATATATATATATATATATATATATATATATATATATATATATATATATATATATATAATGCGCACATATAATATGATTAACGCTTTTGAGCTTGCGCACTCTCGCGATTGTCTGCAAGTGGCACTGAAGGGCGAGGAACACTCCCATGCCATGTTTCCATTGTACCCTCAGCTTCGAACAAACTTATTCTTCAGCAGGCTACTGCTGAAAGCAATCTTGAAAGAGGTGCTGCATGTGCAATAGGTTTTATCGGCATTGATCAAGTGGGAGGTTTTTCCAAGGCCGTCGAGATATCGCGACCACCAACGTACCGAAGTTTCTTCTGCTATCAGCTTTCTCTGTCAGCTTGGCAGCTTACGAAGTAACGGTGCTTGGAATTTGTGTAACTTTTTTTATAAAGCTCAGTCAATAATGGATGTTTCCTGTAAGGATACATCTCTCGAAGCTATCACACGAATGTCTCATTCGAGTGACATTAGTGGAAATCTTTGGTGACATACCCAACATGCGGCCAGCGAAGGCTTCAGGTCTCATGCCTGTGAAAATATCCGACACTATTTTGCAGAGGTATTCTCAGTTCGGAAACGTTGGTACCCACATGGACCCATTGATTGCGCGCATGCTTGAATGTTAAACAGTTTGGCGTAAGTTGCAATTTGCGGTTCTAAGAAAGTATTACATTGTGGAATGAAGTGATTTAACCGAATGCATTACTGAAAGATGTCAACCTGACATAGGTGGGAATTAAAGACCGATATACCACACGTAGTCACTCTCGGATAAAGGAGACGGAAATCCAAAAACTCCTTTAAAACTAGCTTTTATTCGACGGGGTTGGCATGCTTACTATCACGAAAGACGTTGGAAATGAACTCATTTTATAAAGATGCGTTTTGCGCTCAAGTTACCCCGCTCAGAAACGCGCGATCGAAATAATACTTTCAGTTAGTATTGCCGTTTTTGGAATACTACTACTGGGAATTTATGGGCAAACACTTCGCGGGTACCCTTAAAGTTCCTTCACAGTACATAGCCGCAAAATAGCACACGTTCGTTCGTGACAATAACACATCCTCATATAGCATCATTGCGAAATACACCGCACTAAAATGAAGGGGAAACAATGTTTCAATGATAACTGGTAAGTGAAGCAGTGCGTGGCACCCTTACAACTATAACCAAAGCATGTCAGAAGTGACCGGCTGAAGCGTGCCGAATTTCAACGTTTCATCCTGTTAAAGCAGAAATACCTATAGAAATCCGATAGTGGCACAACAATTGCCAAATAAATGAGATATTAGTTACTGCTCACCTGTAACACTGACGTATGACTGCACCATTGATAACTCCGTGCAAAAATCGCTATCTTTCAGTGTTAGTTTAAATAAGTGAAGAAAGGTAAGACAGGTCATGTGAGATGAAGAAAAAAAGCGATCTTAATCGCAAATTAGTGCCCTTACATTAAACTTCCCTCTATGCTCACTTCGAGAAAGAGAATTTGCGAAAATAATTCATCTCGACAGCAACTAAAGGTTTACCGACTATAAAATTGTACAAATTTCAAAAAGAAAAGAAAATTGAAATTCTTGGTCGACGTGAATGTAACTATTCCAACATCACTTGGCCCAGTCAATGAAATGATGTGTCATAGATCTAACGTTTCCACTCGGTTCGTTAATGACAGTTAGTGTGGTATTGTTTAGCAGGGCTCCTTAGTAACATGCAACATGAACAAAAGATGCACTTTATACTGAAGGATGTCGAGAAGAACTGCGGACTTTGGTCCTTATCAGTGTGAAATTCATTTCAGAGCGGTCAACCTGCCCAGAAAATTGACTTTTGGATTGCAAGGAAGTCACGGCGTGGTTGCAGAGTGGTGTTTTAAGTTGCAAATGCTCCGATCGAAGTATTCACACTCATTTCTTTGAGTTCTCGAATGCATGAGTATTCCAGATTTTGTTGTCAGCCAATTGCTTCACTAGTAAACATGTTTCTATCCCTCTTCTCGTACATCCAGTACTATCAGCGGCTCCTCCATCGTGAACTTTAAGGTTCAAACCGACTTCATTATTCAAGCAATAAACATAAACCAGCCGTGCAATTCCTCTTCCACCTTCTTCGGAGAAAATCCGTCGTTGACAAGAAATGTTTTTTTTTTTGTTGCTGAAACGTAGTTCTCGTTCTTTTGCGCCTAAGTGATTCAATACCATCATCTCGGTAATATCACACGATCACTAACTTGAGATTAGTATGCCGACTAGTTCGTAGTTTTAAGTATCGTCGCTGTGCAATTTTCTCAGGTTATATTTCATTTTTGCCATAAACTATTTCTTTTTCACTTAGGATTGCTTTGCGATATAAGGATTCATTGAAATAGCACGCAACCATGGTTCATGCCAACATCCGTTCCTAAGGCGTTCATCCATCCAACAAAGCATACCACTCAGCGTTTTTTCCATAATTTGTACTACCGACTATACTGACGTCAAGGAATTCACGCGTTTTTTTCACTGCTTTCTGCGCTGTTTTCCAACTTTTCTTCCTCATCACCATCATGTGCGAGCTGTTAGCTGCGACTTGAAAACAAGCTTTAAATAAAATAGCTAATGCTTAACATTGTGACCCACTCAGCACTTCCCTAACCAACCTTTTTCCAACTATATATTTAAAAATTTTTATGTAGGTTTGCACGAAGCATTTGAAAATGATTGAAGCGTTTTAGAGAATCATAAAATTGCGTGTCATTAGAACGTGTATGCAATAATAGCCATGAAGTAATCGCAGTACTTGCTCTGTATCAGAAATCATCGAAGCTGTTTCATGGACTTTATTCCAATGTAAGCGGTCTTGGGATGAAAGCATCAACCACTAAGTGATCAAGCGACACGAGCGAATATTGTCTATCATGGATCGTGACTGAATCTACAAAGCGTTGGACATTAATGAACCAGTTGACAGAGGGGCGAAGAAAGAAAGGTTTTCCTGATTAACAAACCATCAACGCCAGTGAGAGGGACAGGAACACGTAGCATGACAGACTACAGTGCTCAGATCGCCCGCCAAGATCGTATAGCCTTTCAGATTGCCTCATATCGCAAAGCATGATTTTGGGATCACAGGTCCTCTAATCAAGGTTTCCAGCAATGTTGCTACCAACAAATCGTTCTTGTGCGAGTAAGAAGGCTGATGTAATAGACCCGCAGGTTCACTTTATTATTCATACGAAGCGAACGAAGACCGACTACACTGACACTCAGAAAACATCACTGAAGGCCCAAAGAGAGCAAAAATAACGAAAACACCTCCTCAACACAAAAACAAATTCGGATGACCTAATCTGCAAAAACGGAACAGTAACACAGAGCTCCTAGCACACATGAAACTGCACTTGGGGTAGAATGTCCTATTTGAGCTATCCGCAGTTAGCGATTACGACATCTCGCGAAGTCGTTCTATCATCAGATCCCTGCAATGAATTTTCCTCAACTTTTACCAACGTTCTTATGTTCAAAGCAGCCTGCGAACAACAAAAAAATCTATCTAGAACGTGACATGACATGCTTTCACATATCCCCAGTAAAGGTGGGAAGATATCTGATCCAAGAAGAGAGGAATCCTTTATAATTAGACAGTTCGTCTTCCCATGCGATTAAAGACATCCTCATCCTATATGAACAGCGTCAACTCGATATCTCAAAGTAAGGAAAAAATTAAATGACTGAGTTTCTGCATTGTTTCGTAGGCCGTTCCTCTCTGCAATTGTGTCAAAATTTGTCACTTTCCTCGCATGCCGTGAAGCACCAAATGAAACACAATTTCCAAGTTATGTTACACAAATCTGCACAGCAATCACTCAATGCAATATTCTTCTAAAATAATTTCACTCGTAGGCGTGAGGAAAGGCTGTGTTTTAACGCTACTGCAACGCAACCCCCTTTCTATACCACAGCAACGCTAATAAAAAAGAAAGGGACAACCATATCAAAGTTGAAAAGAAATGCTAAAATGTTGCAACAAACATAGAGCCTTTGATGTAATCAGTCAAGCAAGAATATCAGGAACAGATCCCAGTGTACAGAAAAATTAGAAATTAAGGTGACAGGATCAGGGCGGAAAAAATATTGAGATTGAGTTCTTTGAGTTGTATAACCCGGCGGCACTCAAAGAAGGGCCCGTGCGATCAGCGATCCGATCTTTTGCAAATAACTGTGCTTGAGGAACAATTCTTTAATTTGCAAGTCACCGCCTCACTCCATCTCGTAAGAAGTGAACAAGCTTGAGATTTTGAAACGAAGACGTCGCTTTAAATTAATGCGTGAATGACAACAATTGCAACGAAGAAACAATTGTACAGGTTAACATAATAGCCATGTTTAATTAAGAAACATTCCATATATAAGGTCGATGTTGTGGACTAATCCAATTCGGAAAACCATTCGAGAAAATACAGTCGTAAATAGCAACAAAGCGATGCGCCGTGTGATTTTTGATCCCATGCTCACGACTGCGCTTTCTGCATCATCAGTGAGATCTTTCCTCTCTCTTCAGCCACCTTTCACTCCAGCAGCGCTGTTCCGATGCAAGGTATCAGGAAAATAACACAGACGATGACTTGCTCAGGAAATAAAGAAGAGAAACACCCCTGGTTACTGTGCCTGACGCCTCATATAACGATATGTTCACAGAAAAACTGCTGGTCCTATGGGGTAGCTGGACACGACCATTCTCTGTGTTCCTTTCGCTAAATTCGCTCTCCCAAGATAAACAGAACACCTTCAGTGGATGAACAGGACGTTGTATGGACCATTCTACATTCAATACCTATAAAGCTCTCGAGCACCAATCCACAACGGAAGGTTCACTAATTAGCAATGTCAGGTGACCCATTACATAGATACCCACTGTCAAAGTATGCACCATTTGAGCGAAAGAATCTAGCGCAGCAAACATATGACAGCCTCAGTCTTCTCGACGACGTTCACTTTTTCGACCACGCGTCGAAACACAACGTGCTTGCCATCCAACATTTGGTCTTCACTACGCACAGAAAGAATTGTGAACCGTTCGTGTTCGGGTGTACATTCGCCTGAAATTGTTGGTGTCCACCGTATGAACAGTGGCAACAACAGCAATACTCTCTACTACGAATGGCTTCATTGAGAAATGAAGAAACATACATAGTATGTGAAGAGATGCATTGACCATATTGACAGAAGGCTCCAAGCAAATGAAAACACCGATGACAAAAGAAAGTTGAAGCGAGAGGGAAGATCAAAAATGCACATATTCGAGTAACGTCAATGAGATAACACTGGCAAGAAGGCCAAAGCAAGACGAAGCATTCATTAGTCACATATGAGGTGGCCATCTACGCCCTTCAAGGACGATAAGTCGAATTGGGATAACTTTGCTTTAAAAACATTAAGATTTCTAGCTTCAACAATGTCAGCTGGTAGTTGATTCCATACTCGAATGACCCGAAAGGAAAACGAACTAAGTAGACTCGTTTTGGTCGAAAACTTGCGTTGTAACTGAAAACGATGAAATCTGGAACGTGTGTTGAAGCGGGTGTATGCAAACACATTTTCGAAAGGGATATCGCAGCAGCCCTTCACTATCTTAAAGCATAAGTGAAGGTCAAATTCAATTCTGCGGTATTTCAAACTTTTTAGGCCGAAAATCCGCAACCGTTCAGGGTAGGAGGGAATGAGAGAGTTTGGAAAAGTCTTACGAAAGGCAGATTTTGTATATCGCCTCTGCGCATTTTCAATCATGTCAGTGTCCTTGTGAGCATATGGTGACCATAACTGGGTACAATATTCAAGAAGAGGGCGGCAATAGACAATAAAAGCAAGTCTGTAATGTTCAATGCACGGATGTTCCAGTGAGCGTAGTATACAGTTAGCTACTCGTGAGGCTTTTCTGGCTGTTACCGTACAGTGAAAAGTCCATTTAAAGTTTGAACTAATATGTATTCCAAGGTCCCTGATTACGTTTTGGGCGTAAAGCTTGTTCCCATTTAAACGCAGAGGGCACTCATGTTGAGAGTTTATATGGAAGAGGCTACTTTTTTCCTCCGATATACGCAACTGCCATGTTTGCGACCAACGTTCTAGATATATAAGATCCTTCTGGAGTTCGTGAAAATCTACAGCAAGATTGTTGATTGAGCGATAAATCTTAAGGTCGTCCGCAAACAACCTGCACGCACTCGACAAACCATTAGATAAATCGTTTACATAAATAAGAAAAAGTAAAGGGCCAAGTATACTTCCTTGTGGAACTCCGCTAGTAATAATTCGGGGCTGTGAATAGCATCGACCAATTTTTACCATAAATTCTCGCTGTGAGAGAAATGATTTTAGCCATTTCAAAAGTTCCCCAGATATTCCATAACCTTTAAGTTTGATCAACAGTTTTTGGTGGCAGACCGTATCAAATGCTTTAGCATAGTCAATATAAACCACCTCGACCTGGTTATTTTTATTCATAGCAGAGTGCCAGTCATGGAAACAAGATATCAGCTGTGAGAGTATGGACTTTCGTGGCAGGAAACCATACTGGGCAGGACTAATCAATGCGTTCAAATCGAAATGGGACATTATATTTTCTTTTACGATAATTTCCAGGACTTTACATATTGATGAAGTTAGGCTAATGGGGCGATAATTGTGTACCCCGTTCGTTGGACCCTTTTTCAATATAGGCGTCACAATAGCAGTCTTCCATTTTGATGGTAGGGAACTAGTAACCAAACTGTGTTTGAATATATAAGAAAGAGAGTAACATAAGCCCTGAAAAGTTCGCTTTATAAAGTACGAAGGTAACGAGTCTGTGGTCAGAGAGATCTTATCATTGAGCTTTGTAATAGCTGCATTGACCACATTACAGTCAAGAGAAACCCAATTAAGTTTTTCCTCGCAGCTTATCGGGAAAGCAGGTATCTCGTTATCGTCATTGATGAATACTTCGAAGAAGTAGTTTGCAAACATCTCAGATTTTTTCTGGTCACCAGTGATGGTCAAATTATTTTCAGATTTTTAGGCGCAAATATTTCTCCTAGTGCTGAGTTTCGCGTTCATGTATTTAAAGAATGATCTTTTATTACCAGAGGATAGAAGGCGCTTTTCTCGATTTTTTGCCAACCTAGAGTACTCTTTCTCAAAATTTTTAGCACATTTGCTAAAAGTCACAAAGCCTCCAGAAAGGAACTGGTCACGCCAAAGAAAATGCTTTTTGGCAGCCAGTCGTTGCAGGTGGGGAGGATATCTTTTAGCTTTGACCTGGTTCTTTCGTATAGGAGTGCAGCTTTCGATTACAAAGTATACAAATGATAGAAAACCCTCATAGATCTCATTTATATTGTTGTAAATACGGAAGTAGCTGTCCCAGTGAAAGTTTAAAAGCATTAAATTAGCCTTGTCCCAGTCTGTTTTGCGAAAATCAAAGGAAAGGTAGGTCGGAGTGATGCTTCTTTCGCAGGTAACTTCAAGGTACATACTGCAAAGATCACTGGTAGAAAAGTTGGGGAGGACTTCCCATTCCAAGATCAGTGTACGGTCATTGCACAAAAGAAGGTCCACCGTATAATTACCATGGGTAGGGTCAGAAATTAGATTTAGGAAATCGGAGTTTATGAGAAAACGATCAAACGTGTTTGTCGAGTGCGTGTCAAGCTTCTTGGGGGTCAGCGGATAATTGAAATCGCCAACAACAATCGATGGATGTTCGACTGCACACCA
This sequence comes from Baylisascaris schroederi, assembly GCA_006503575.1. NCBI lineage: Eukaryota > Metazoa > Nematoda > Chromadorea > Rhabditida > Ascarididae > Baylisascaris > Baylisascaris schroederi. Next base: position 79,594 of record QEWY01002147.1, on the reverse strand, counting down.
CTCAGAAACTTTCTCCAGCAATTCGGCGGATTCCTCTGTATTCATGCCGGGCCGTCGGTAAACTGCAATTAGGCGAAAGCAGAAACCGCTTCGATCAATGAAATCAACAAACAAGGCCTCACAAAGGGATTTAAATGTTTCTGACTCTACGCCCGCGTAAGAAATTTGCTTTTTGGCCAAAATTGCCACACCGCCACTGTTAGCTCCCGAGATTCGGTCACATCTGTGCACATTGTACAAGGAATGCAAACTTAACAGAGAGTCAGAGTCGTCTTCATTTAGCCAGGTTTCGCTCAAAACAACAATATCAGGAGAATCAAATTCGAGTAAAGCATTCAAAGAGCTTAACTTATTCTTAATAGAGCGAGCGTTAAAGTATGTACATCTTAAAAATTTCATAGGTGGTGAAGGTGGCTCAGAGGTGATTTGAGTTAGTTGGGAAGAGATGGGGAAGGGTGAATGAGAGGTTGAGACTGGGGCACGCGCTGACTCCAGCGCTGTTTGTTGAAAATTTTGGCTCTGACTTGCCTTGGTTTCTGCTCTCTTAGCCATACCATTCCCCCTATTTTTCGGGATCTCACTCCTGCTAATCACCTTTCCACGGTAAATGACCGCAGTAGGGTCATTTTTACGGTCCTCGCGCAGCTCCGCGCATAACTCGGAGCTGTGGGAGGGGCGCACATACACAGACTTGAAATTGACATTGGTTTTCAATTTATGAGCGTTCCGAAGAATTTGCATAGGATCGTGAGGATTCTCGAAGATTAGTTTGACCGGTTGCTGGCGTCCGCTGATATATGTTCCCATCCGGTATACCTGTACCGGGACAGCGTCCACATTTAGCTCGTCCAACAATCGAACGATTACTTTCTTGTCCATTTCTCTACGCTCATGCGGTGGATGGTCGGACTGCTCCACTAAACCCAAAACGACAACTTCAGAAGTGAATACCTGAGATTTTGCCGCAGGGACAGCATGGGGAGATTGATCACCGGCGGCAGTTGGTGGTGTAACCGCCTCAGATTTGGTCCTCGCAAGCTCTTTGACGATATCTGACATGGTCAGTATAATCGGTTGTAAAGCCTCAGTGAACGCCGTCGTGAATCGTTCAGTTATTGCGCCTAAGGCAACCATTACTGCGTCATTGACCATCTTCGCCATCTCGACCTTAAGTGTTTCGTCAATACCTTGAGCCATTTCGGAATGATTTGCGATACCTGTCTCAGAAGCGGACTGACTCCCTTCATGATGGGTAGATTGGTCGCCCAGTACAATCGCTTTCTTAGCCTTCTTCTTTTTTCCGGTCAGGTTCAGCTCCATGTCGTCATGTCCCATCAGGGCCAATAGTCCACGCACACGTTGCCGGCACAGAAAACAAACAGTCGCAAACGAATTACTCCAACCAGTACCTCAGTCGATGGAGAGATAAAGCCGACACGACCGCATCGCGTGAAAACAAAAACAAAAACTTTTGAGCCCATCTGCGATACTTCTACATACAACAATGTGCCGAAATAAAAGAGGTCATAATAAGAACGAGTTTATATCGTTATGCCTCGCAGTTACTTAGGAATATGAGACAATTTGGTGGGAAATAGACGGATGCTGTGCGGTATTCACGGATATTGACAACCGATTCCAGTTACCTGCTATTGAGAGTACACCTCGTCCTGTGCTTCTCCGTGAAATTCTCATCATTGAACGTCTCCCTGTATATCGATTCGCCACCCGCACCATTGTCATAAGTGCAATCTCCACCCCAAATTCAATATAGTCCGGCGAGAATAAATCTTCAACCACGAGAACAAATGTTCTGCTCACATATTTGCACGGAATTGCAAATGAAACGTCGCCTTTTCGCAACAATCGATTTTCACTTACCATATCGAAACTTATTTAGAATTGTTAGAGGAAGCGTGAAACGAACAGCGATGTTTGTTTCAGCAAGGCTAAAGGAAATTTATAAGGGTGAAATATGCAATAAAAGAGCGAACATCAGAAAAAAGCACAAGAAAAAAAAAA
>QEWY01002147.1:60478-77484 GCA_006503575.1 Baylisascaris schroederi | reverse complement strand
AAAAAAACTATTTCTTGAAGAGGATGAGAATTGCACTACGAAGTTAAAGTATAAATCCTACCTTAAATGATAGCGAATGGTTGTGTATTTTCCTAAAGCCAATGCAGCTGAAGCCCAGTCTTTCCTTCGTATTTATAAAGATTCGCTAAATAATGCACCCTTCAGCAGATCCGACAGATCATAAAACGCTGCACTTAGAAGTATATTTCTGTTCCACTTGATCTTTGCATATGCGCGTTAACTCTCAAATTTGGGCTCATAAGACTGACCGATCGGAGTGAGACTGGCATAAAGAGTCACCTATGGCGCAAAATGAACTAACAAAAAGTAGAATTCTTCAATTGCGATTTGTAAATAGCGAACAAACATGTTTATGAATATGTCATCGCAACAGCATGCGTACATAAAAATTGCTTAGAAAGCACCACCAACCTGACACATAAATTCAGGGATGACACGGTGAACTTGGATCCTTTGTAGTGCAATGGCCTGCCACTCTTGCCCTTTCCCTCTTCACCGGTGCAGAGCGCACGGAAGTTTTCGGCCGTCTTCGGAACAACATCATTGTACAGCTGCAAAATAGATCAGTTGCATCATGAGCTGAAAGAATTCCTCAGTCTTTCTGACTCCGCTTCAAGACTATGGCTTATAAAAGCCTGCCAATACCTGAATACCAATCTGCAAGCAGCAGAAGTTCTATCAAACCTTACGCACCAACCATCCGCCTCCAAAAAACTCGCGTTATCGGAACTTTGTAGTAATCGCGCGGCTGCGGTCTGGGGAGTGAACATAGTGAAAATTACCCCATTCGCAGTGCGAAGTCTCAACTGCTGTCTCACGAGGCTGGAGCATGCCCCAAAATTCGAAGTTCTTGGACAGCACGCTTTTAAAACATCTTGCGTCCACAATGTCATAGAACTTTCTTCAAATATTTGCGTCCTTTCAATACCAATGTGAGGTGAGAAGGGTTGCTAAAACAACAAAAAAATTTGTGCTGTCAACGAGGATTGCCACCTGCGACTTCTATTTCAACAGGATGCTACTGCGGCTGAAGCATGCAGAGCAGGCCCAGCTGCAATCCATTGGCACATAATTTAAAGCAGGTTATTATGCTAAATCTTGAAGTCTTTTAGTTCATGCGTACTGTTATAAAGAGAATAATGTTCATTAGCATTCCGAACTGCTGCTTAGGCAGAAAGAACGCACTTTTGACTCGCTTCGGCTCACGGGCACTTTACGTAAATCGAAAAAAAGGGATAAACTGACGAACTTCCATAATGATGCTGCCCACAGCATTTCCACCAATAGTGATGTCGAAAAACAATCTTGGACGAGGCATTATCGAGGACTGAGGCTAACGTCTGCTTCACCACTTTGTTTCACTGAAAACAAGGATTGTGGTGTCGTCGCCTGATAATTGTGAACAGTCATTCCCACATGCTCTCTTGGCCAGGAATTCCCTTCATCGCCGTGACTTCTCTTGATAGAGGTTATGCGTTGTGCAACTTTGACCTAAGGGTCCTCTCAGTTATCACATTGCACACGATCCACATAGAAAGCGGTAGTCCTCTTTACCTAATATGTTGAGAAGCGAACCTTCGCTTGCTTCCTATGTCGACACCGTGTAAGCGACCTAGGTTCAATGAATACCTGAATGCATCTATGAAATCCAGAAAATGGGAGTGACCAAAAAGGTCAGGTAGGCACACTTGAAAGCACCTTAAAGTAACTTATTCTAGCTTTTGTGCCGCATCCTTTTCCATCCAGTTTCAGATCGTTCGTTCAGATGCGTCCACCTTTCGCCGCCGAAACAATAACGACCGGTACAAGCAGCAATGATGAGATCACTCGCAAATTCAACTCGCTAGATTTATCAGCCGTTCCCATCTACCATGTCATTTTTTGTTAAACGCAAAGATTGTTTCGAAATGAGTCTACTCTAAAGGTCAGCTGACCGGCATAATCGCAGAGAAGCTGGGCACACTCACTGCGTACAGCGAGCCGAGCTGCACCCATATCGTACAAGAGTACGTAGTGCTGCCACTTTGCGCAAGGCGTTCCCCGTCGTGCACTAGCGAGTTATAGAAATGCCTAGCTTGCGATAGGATGATGCAATTTCCTTCAACCAGTAACCTTAGAATGCAAACTCATGCCATGATGCAGAATTTCGCCTCAATTTGAGCTCCAGAAGTACTTTTTTGGATGTCGGGTCATAGACCTCCATAAGTACCTATTTCTCTGCAGTCGCGCGGTAGTCAGTCTTAGAAAGCTATGCAACCGTATTGCTTTTGCAATTCAGTGAATCACCTTAAAAGTGATAAAGAACTTTTCTTTTTCTTCCTAGCTTCTTTAATTTTTCTATACTTTTCAACTATTCCTCCTTATTCAAGCGTCCTACCCCCAACGATTTTAGCAATTTGAACATCTAGATTCTGTCCTTCTTGCTTTTTTTCATCGATTGTCTTACATTTTTTCTTGATGCATTTTTAGTGCCTCGTTGTGGTTAATTCTTGACTAGCCTATCGATCCGAATGGAATGCCCATCGATGTTTTTCTCTTTGTTAACCGAATCCACAGATCCGTTCCCATTTCATTCCCTTTTTGGTTGTTTCTATTCTTTGGATTTTATGCAACCAAAAATTTTTATCCCTCTGTTTCGTTCCAGTAGATCAATTTTATTGTAAAATTTATATATCTATAAGAGTGATATCCAGCACGCAAATTTTTCATAATCATAGTGAGATTTGCATTGTTGAATATATTTCTACTCCAGTTGCGTTGCAACGATCCTGATCGTAGAGCAACTCGCGCTGTGAAGTGCAAATGTCACTCGGTGATGTGAGTTGGGCGTATATGGACTGTTATTCCCCACTTTGTCATTCGTTTTTCTGTGGTTGGCTTTCTCGGTCGTGGAGCCCTGTAATGAAATTTTGTGTTTCGCGTTCATTGGTGGTGCATCTACGACATCGGGTTGAGCACCCGGTGTCGCCAAAGGAACCATAGGGATGCGAAAAGAAGTTCAGGGCAGCACGACATGAATATGTTGCGTTGCGTTGCGATAGTTAATGTGTCATACCTTCGTTTCTAAGTTGGTTGTTAGGTTGGCTCAGAGACATGAATTTTGGGTAGTGTATCCAATTTCACCTCTCTCTCTTCCTCTCTGCCTCCTCCTCTTTCTCTCTCTCAATTCTCATTTTTAAATGCTTGTCTTGGGATCATAATATCTAGATTATACGGCATATCGTTGTGATAAGCGCACTGATTTTGATCAACACAGCCGGGTATGCAGCCGGTGATCGGGCATCCCACGTTTGTGTTGAATATCAGTATTTTGCGTACTGTTAGCGTCAACATATCACATATCTCGTCCAGCGATTGCATTATGAGACGGGATGGCATCATCGTTAAGCGAGTTGGGAAAAACTCGTTGTAGTACTTCCTCTCTTCCCCCCTCCTTCTCCCTTTCCTCCGTTGAAATCTGGAATGAAGTGATACGTACGCTACAGTTATTGCTGGCAACATTGCTAGAGTGCTGTAGTACTCTTCTCTGTGTTGGGTTTTCCTTACTTCCTCTGTTTCTTCAATACCTTGCAATCGTTGCCGATCATAGCACGTTTTATGCAGGTTGTTGATGCGAAATCGATTTTGGGGGATGTACGGAAACGAGTATTGGTAGTGCAGAAGTGCATGGCGTTTTCTGCAGTGTGATCGCAAACGTGCCATAGATGCGTTGGAAAATACCATGGGGTGCGGGTAGTGGTGACCTGTTGAATTCGAGGGTTTCTGCGCTGCAAACAATAGCCGGCTGGCAGACAGTGCAAATGCCATAAACAAGTGGGACCGCTATCGTCGCAGATGGGCGGAGCATGAACTTTGAAATAGTGTGGAAATGGAGTCGCGGTGCAGACGAGGCGAGTAGTGGTGCGCAAATAGTAACTGTGAGGCGACAAGACTACTCGATGGGAGCTGGCGTGAAGGGTGCCTTCGTCTTGCTTTGAATGCAAACAGCGACCATGGTTTGAACGAGCGTTGCGCACCTTTCTACCCAGTGAATTTGTTGTGTTTTACTTTGTACGAGTCCTCCCGCCTTTTTCTGCTGATCTCTTGTGGCGAATTACGATGTGGCCCTGTCTTTTGTTTGGCCGGCGGCGACGGTGTCGTTGTTGCTTGTGTTCATGCTAACGCTGCTTTCATTTGCCTCTGGACGTAAGGATGGCGAGCCCTCCGAAAAGCCAACTGGTTTTACTCGATGGGAGGCCTATTCCGTCGCAGTTTGCTACACTCTGGGTGTTGCGGATGCATATTGCTTTCCATGTCGCACCTTTCGAAGTTTTCAGAAGCGGCCATGCCTACAGTGTTTCCGATACGCACTGCGTGGAGACGCTTACGGTGAGCGAATTTATTCTCCATTCAATGGGCGCCACTTTTTAATGCAGCTTTTGTAATAGAATGGCGATTGCGTTCATCATCAACTGGCTAGTGTTGTGGACAGACGGGAATGTGTTGAAAGCATGGGTAGTGAGACGTTATATTAGGCCGTGTCACCACTCTGTTTTTCGCCTGGTATTCTCGCGCAGTCCGTTTCTTATTGTTCATGTCGCATTGAACAAGTGAATGCTGCTGCATTTTTCGGCGATGATTGCAAGCAGTCAGAGGGGATGCAGATTGTTGTTGTGTTTGTCTCAGCAGCGCCGAAGAGATGCTTTTCTTCGAGTGCTTCTGTGATATGCATGCGTGAAAAAGAATGAGGCCAGCTGCCTCACCTAACAGGTGCCACAAGGCAACGGCATACACTTCTTATGCTCGTTCGTTTCCCTCTCTTATTTCGGTGTGTGCCTAGTTCTGCACTGCGTTTTGCAGTATTGTTGTGCGGACGACACTCCCTTTCAGAGGGACATTTCTCGCCGGGCATGCAATCACTTGGGCTAGCTGCCTCTTTCCATTATTCCATCTTGTGCATTGCTGTTGTTTTCCTTTGTCTCCTCGTCGTTTTTTTTTCGTTCTCGGGCGTGTACGTGCGTATTCGTGCGTGCGCAGTTAGTTGGCTGTCGGTTGCAGCACAGTATTGTGTCGAACGTGATGTCGATGGGCACAAAGCCGTTCCAGCATATCAGAGTGGTGGTGATGTGTTGTGGATGAGCTCGCATCACAGCAAGCTTTTATGTGCTGTGGCAGTAGTTGCCCTCTCACTCTTCCCCTCCTCGTTTCTCAAAGCTTTGAAGACAAGGGGGTTCTTATCAGCATTTGAAAGTGTAAGGTTGGTACCAGTGGGGAATTAGACTTTGAGAGTATAAAGAAAGAGATCCTGCACTTGCGGGTGTGCGTATATCATTCCACGGATCCCACTGTTGTATTGCCACATCGCGGCTTCTGAAGCTACGGGACTTCCTTGATCCCACAACCTTCAAATTTATGTCCTCTCATTTTTTCTGAAGTCTCAGTTTGCCAAAAGTACCACAAATAATGTGCTGTGCAGTTGCCAGCAGTTTTTCGTTATATACATGTGACATTTGTTTATTATTGTTGTCGTTAAGGCATCCACTGCATCACCTTTGAAGTGTCGGTTGGCTCATGTCCATCTCCACGCTAGTGAATTGGAGACACTTAGGTACTCCCAAATTTCTCTCCTTGGGTCACCATGCCTAAGCGATCGGTGAAGGATGTGCGAGTGAAATAACGCGGACCTATGAGCTGTCCCTTATTACTCTCATGATATATCGCAACCGTTTTTTGATTCAGGAGCAATGCATCAGCGTCATCGGCACAGCAGGCGCCCAAATGGGACATCCGCACTGCCGAACACTCCTCTTGAGACGGTGTATTCTGCGATGGCGATTATTGTTGGATGGTGTCACAGCTGCGGTTTGCATTGCATTCGCATTATTTATATGAGTCTACAATGCCGTTACTAATACCCACGGTCGATCTTTTGTGAGCAGTGATAGCAGTTATCCATGTCGTCTGGAAACTGAGTTGCCTTTTTCCTAGCTTATGGGGTGACGACAAAAAAGTTATAAAGAATGCTTAATGTGAAAGTCCATAATTCCTTCAATTTCCACATTCAGTAAGCTGAGGAAGAGGTGCGCTTATTTTGGTGAGCTAGAATCTGACGTGCCAAGCAATGATTAACCATAACCACATCATCCCGCATCTACCCAAGTTACCACTGAATGGCAAATATATGAATTATGCCTCCATATATTAAATAATCTTATCTTCCGGCGCATATCTGCAAAAAACTGTTTCTTGTCGCAACCTGATCGGTGTGAACGAAAGACCATTGCGAAATACATGAAAATTTTCATAGTCAGCACACATCTAATACCTAAATCTGAAAAATCTGAAGGATCAACATGGAATGATGTCAAGTATCCCGCTTTGTAATTTTCACTTGTGGTGTGGGACCAGCGTAGATATCCGCGTTTCAGAAATCTGCCTTCAACGAATTCCATGTCGAAGTGACAGGGGAGAAACGACAAACGCAAAGGACATCGCCAAATTCAGCCAAGCCTTACACTGCGTGCGTTTCCGCTAACGTGTGTGTTCCTGCGTGTTCGTCCCTATTAATGGTGGCATGCATATGTGTGTTTTTATATCTGTATGTTACCGAACATCCCATAATTTTATCTCTAGACCCATGTTCACAAAGTGTCACATGTAACTGAATGTGTCAGTTTTGAAAAATTGCATATGTTAGTTGCTCGTTCTCTAGCATCCTATGAAATGGTTAGTTAAAAAACTGTGAAACGAACGAATACTGCGATTGGTTGGTCGAGCAAGCAAATGGGCACATCATCTCATCTTCCGTGCACTCATTTTCTTTCCTTCTTTCATTGGCATTTTGCTTCTGTTGATGAAGCCTAAGCTCCGCGATTTTCCTTTTCTGAGTAATTTGTATCGGATACTTTCTCAGCAGTCTAACATAGCTGGCTTATTAGGAAATAACAAGTTTTTACTTCTGCTGCACACTTCTCAGTCGAACTTAAGATGGATGACCTGAAGTCAAGTTCTATGATTATCACTCGATCTGCTGTCCTGCATCAATCGAATGGCTTCTATTTAAAACTGCTCGTCTTGGAAACGTACGAATCTAGCAAACAGATCGTCCTTGTTCACGTAAGACATTTTCCCACTTTTCAGTCCAACAGTCTTCCTTCAACGAGTGCCAACAAAATAAGGAGGCCTCGAAACGATTTCTTCCTCAACCCTTCAAAAGATTACTGGAATCACGGAGATTTTCCCAGTTGTCGAATATCTCATTAAATGTGCCAACGTGCGTGCTTTTTCCACATAAAGTTAACGCTAACAACAACAACACCATTCTTTCAAATATTTACACAACCGGCCATTTGATCGCTATTTTCAAAACAAACAAAAAAAACATTAGATTTTTGCAGGTTTATTATGATATCCTCTTGTAGATTGCTTGCAGGAGTACCTGGAAGAAACTGTATATTTGGTTCCTATTATGCCGACTGGCTACATTAGCAATACATCTGTACTTCAATACAACATTCATAGAGGTAATAGTTTTAAAAGTGCCGTTTGTGACGTTACTCGAAGCAGGATTAAGTACGTGCATATCGTTTAGTCAAAGCTGAGAAAGGTTGTGCGTAATATTGTCGACGTGACAAGAGGATGGCCTGACATTGACATTATGCAATGACACATTAAGCTTGGTCTCATTCCTCATTTGCTAACCTGATGCATGCATATTGCCGGACTTGTACCTCCGCTACCCTTACCTGAGGCTATGTCATAAATAACGGTTTCACTGTTGCTCAGGGGACGGGATAGAAGCAGATATCTATGACGGGCTGCATGTACCAACGGCTCCAAGGTGGTTTCAACTTACATATCGCGGTCTTCGTGGTTTCAGGAGAGTCAGCGGTTTCAAGAGGGCATATTCCTTGTTTGCACTTACGGAGTCATTTGCACGCTGCATGCCCATAGAGTGTGCGTTTGCCACTTGACGCATTCAGTAAACTTTTGCATGTGTTGAGGTTGACAAAGGAGACAAATAAGTCGTTCAGCTTAACTTTTGTAGGTGAATGGAAGGCATGTGTTCTGCACTTCGGCGATTCATATGTTCGATGGGGAGTGTCCATAGAGATGGGCGAAACGTTGCAAATGGAAACCTTTTTTGCTAACTGCATTATTGCCTGAAGAGCTAAGTAATATCTGGATGAGTTTCTCGTAAAGTTTAAGTCAGTTCATGTTTGGATGTAGATCTTCGGGTGTTCATAATATATTGGAGCACATTACTCTGCAGAATCAGCCGAAATGATGGTGTCTCATATAAACTTTCCGTAATATTTGCTCATTATCTGAATTGTTTCTATGTGTTGAATGATAGGAAAAAAGTTCTGCTTAGTTGTTGCTGCGTAACAGGAAATGTTTGAATCTAGCACACTGTCGTTTGCATTTGAGTATTTTTTACTAACTTGCATTCTATTCTGCAATGGTGAACGCCTATGTGAAATAAATTTCACCTCGCGGAAAATGTGTCTTTTGGAGTATCACTGTGATCCAGCATGCTTTTATCCTTTATACTCATTTCTAGAAATGACTCATCTTATAGTTATGTGCAGCCTGTCGTGAGCATTTGCACTCTGTCTAAAAGCAGGTGCACCATCATTATCTTGTAGGTGTTTCGTGGCAATAACTCGATCACTTTGAATTATGAACAAATTCGTCAACGTGGTGATTTACGATTGGCCGTTTGCATCCAGCCACTTTGTTGGTCAGTCTGGAGATGATCTTTGAGTTTTCAAGTGAAATTGGTCATCATGTAGTGACCCTCTAACAACCTTGGCTCTGTGTGTACGCTTCATGCCTCACTAGCATATCATCCACTTTTGCTTTATAATTAAGTGCTAATGTGAGTTCACTTCAGGAGTTCGGGACCGATGTGGTTCGGCTTGCTTTCTAGAAGCAACATAACGCTCACCAGAAACTAGTCGTTCAGTGATTACAGTTGCTATCGATGGTGCATAATTGCCATGGCATACCGTTGTTACAATACACACTCGCTGCAGAGGGAAATCAACTGAAATTTGTACGGGTTGATGCCATACCCTTTCCTTGTGAGAAAATATCAGGCGGTAAAATTAATTGAAACTGTACGGGAGGGCAACTTATTAAGTGCCGCATCGTCAACTTGTTCACGTTCAAATTACTGAATGCACTGTAGCGTAGAATTCCTCGGAGGCTGGCGAAGACTCGCATCTCAAGAGATTTTGGAGAAGGCTCGGGAACGACCGACGTTTCGGGCATCTTGACAATTTCATAAAGAACCATGGAGCATGGCGTTTCCTGAATAGTGAGAGTATATATGCCTTATCATTGCATGTTTGGAGAATGAAAAACGAATAAGAGTCATTTGCAGGTTTGTGGATTGGCTGCAGGTTATCGAATTCATTGAGGCTTGGAAATCGCAAGGTGCCGACCATTTCTTCTTCTATTATCACATCGTCAGCGAGCGAACTATGAAGGTTTTACGGTATAATCAATATCGACGGTGAGTCGAATGTTGCCTCATTTCAGGCCTCCGGGGTCTTTTTTGAATTGTAAAGCGATAAACGCACTCTGCCTGTTCAGGGACTTTTTTGAGAATCGCATATTGATATCTTATAATGATTTTAAACTGATTGATATAAGGTCTTCCACAGTCTCAAATCATCGGCTGTTGGCGGATAAAGTTTATCAAAACTTTTCTGCACAAATGCCATCGTTAACTACTGTGCTCTTATATTTTTATGCTGATCGTATAATTCCAGCTTATAGATCACAAAAGCATCAACGACGAATCATTTGATCATGTGTTGAAGGTACTAGAAATCGCATGGAACTAGCTTCCAGGTTGATTTTCAACACATGCGTAGGCACGAGTTTTAGTTGATGCTGTCGTCAATAAATGCGGCAGAAAAAGTAAATGACGGGCCCTTTTGCACACTAGTTATGACTGAGGCGAAGGCAAAGCCAAAGGCAAAGGCCATGAGATGGAGAATTAAGTGCAGTTATCTGGAATGGTAACAAGGGGAGAGACGTGGAATCCTTCCACAATAATGTGGGAATTCTATGTTTCCATTCCCGTCAAATCCCCAACGAAATCTTCTTAGTTATTTCGCTGGAATTTTCTTGTGCCCTTCGTGAATTCACGCGACAGATGCCCACAAAACTGATTGATTGCTTAAAAGCACTTTGAGAAATTTACAAGGGATTGGTCCATTGTTTATTCGAACTTATGGTAGAAAGTATAAAAGCACATAAGTCGTACTGTCGACCCTATAATATCGTATTGATGCGCATTGGGTTGCTGTTCTCTTTGCTTAATTTACTTGCATAAGTTTTACTTATGCATTGCACTCCTCTCGTTATGTACGGATTTGTGCGCCAAACCGGCTTTTCTGCAGCTGAGGAGGGGGGGCTTGATTACGCGAAGGCGAGGCGATTTGTTGGCTCACTTAGTGTCGCAAATGAAGGTCGAAGAGTCTTTTCAGGGCTCAGTAACGTTGATCCCATGGAAGCCGTTTCCCTCATCCGTTGAGATCGATCCGAACAAATCTGTTTACAGATACATGCTTTTCAGACACTTTACATCCTTCGCGACTCCAGTTGCTTCCCCAATTAGGTCCTAATCGACGTGACCATTATCTTCATAATTGCAATTGTTTCCTGCTCAGCGTTGTTTTTTCACCTTTTCAGCTTTCTTTTTTTAGCGGCTGAGATAGTCGTTACGTTGTCTTGATGATTCGTAGCATAGCATAAATGTCGATCAAAATATGTTTTATGCTGTTGGAGTCAACAAGTTGCTGTTGTGATGTAAATTTAGGACATGGGCCTCCTATCACTGATTGGTGGGCAAGTGTTCTCTAGGAGCTTGAGATTTGTTTTCACTGCGTAACTGGGAAAAAACCGCATCCAACGAATTTCCTGCTGTGGAGAATAGAAAGATGTATCGTCTTTTGTGATAATTGTTATTTTTAGGCTGGCGCATGCCCTCGCTAGCAACGATTGCCTACTTCGAGCATTCATCGCTCAATTCGTCGCATTTGTTGACGTCGATGAATTTGTAATTGCTAATGGGTAGGCGCTCTTTATTTTTTCATCATTGCATCTGATAGCGCTCTTTTGTTGTGCTGATTTCCTCAGTTTCGAGCATACTTCCCACCTGCAAAGAGGTGTACATTGCTAAAGCGTCTTAGTAGGCAAGATTGCAGTTTGATTTTTCGAACGGACAAGGGCTGGAGGTTGGGAGTTAAGGGATGTGAAAATACGTATGTAACATTTCGAGATATACTTTGCAGGTATGCAATGGGTCTCTCATATATAAAGTATTGCATATATTCATTTCGATAGTGGCTTAAAGTGCCAGAATGTCAAGAATATTCCATTAGACCTCTATCATCGCAAATTCGGCGTTCATAAGCAGCGGTGTCGACTCATCGCTTTAAATGTATCAGATTTTTGAGAATTTAATTCATGTTTCTTGTTGGCAGTTTACTTCATATGTTACTTTTTATACAGTTACTTTATCCCAAGGGTTTTCTTACATGCTTTTAATTGTCATGACGGACGATTTCACTGAAATTCGATTTCCACGAAACAATCGACGCCGATGGGGCGATCGTGTGTTTCGTGCAAAAGTCTTAGCCCTCATTTCTTTTCCTCATTCAGAGCACTACCGTACTGAATATACAGAGAGAATTTCATTCGAACCGGTTATTTTTCACCATCTCATTGACTTTTCCTTTCTGAGCGACTGTGCTCATACTCCCCCGCCTTAGCGCATTTCTTGTTCATTTTTCCGCTTACCGGAGACATTAATATTTCCCTTTTTCAAAAAAATAAAATTCATCTTTTCTCCTGTTCAGGACCACCTTCTTGTTTGAATTTTCTCGTTTCCCGTACCGTTATAAAAATATAAACAGGAGGTGGCTGTTTTTCTACTACAGCTATTTCCTGTTAGTGTTGTTGTGAATTATTACGTGTTGTGCTGTAGCACGAGTGTCTATGAATTACTGCAATACAAAGATCAGTGGTTTTCATCTTGTAGTGGCTATGCGATTGCATATGCGAAACTTTATTGCGGTAATACGAGACCATTCGGTAAGTATTGATAAGTATTCTTCTTGCGGTGCTCCTCGCATGATGCTGAAGTGTTGAAGAGCAATAATATGTTATAGAGGTAACGATTATTCAAAAAAGTTGTGAAATTGGTACATCACAGAGCATCTTTTATTGTGCGATGAGCGCACATTCAACACCTTTTCCAGTGATTATGTTTTGCTCATTCGATGGGAAAGACGAACTTCAGCGCTACGCATGTTATCGAACAATATGAAGGAAATAAAATGATCTTTAGATTTCCAGCCAAAATTTCTAATGTAAGACGGCTATGCGCAGATTTGCATGCCTTGACATCGTCAAATAAACATAAATAAACATCCGGTTGAGAATAGTCGATAGTATTTTGAAGTATTCGTATCGGTGTCGGTGAACAATGAGAATGCAGTGTAGTAGATTCCGTTTACACGCATTTTGACATGTTATACTGGCACTGATCGGAAGCTTATTGTGCAGCAACAGATCGGAACGTGGTCTCTGAAAAAATGTATTGTGCGAAATGAGCCATTAAGATGATCACTGCTATTGGTGCAGTACCTTTAAGTAGTGAGTTGACGTGACTTGCTGCAAGTATTCACATAGTGGTTTGTGTTGCTTATCAGAACTAAGTTCGAACAACATTGAACTCTTACAGAATTTATTTCGTTTATTCAAGTGGTGGTGCCTGATGTTTTTCGCAGTGACATTACTGTGAGGTGATCGTGTTATTTTAAGAGATGACATAGGATGGAAATGTTGTTTCTACACCCGGATATCAGGCTGTGATTTTAAATGCGAAAACATCAGAAGATAAGGCCTTATAATTTTATCTCACTTGTAATAAGGCTACGTTTTGCGTCTTTTAGGCGAGTTCAGGTGGGCAGATACGACCATGGAATGGTTGTCAAATGCGTGGGTCTCAATCTCGAATATCTAAGGACCGCGTAAACTCATTTATCGGCCAGAGAGAGTCGAGATCGTTTCAGTGTACGAAGTTAGAAAAATCAACCCCAATTATATCATCTTCCGGGTTCGCACTACATTTTTGTTTTTCTCTTTCTGCATCTTAGCCTTATAGTATGAAACTGAAGTGAACAATTCTTTGTGGGAAATATTCCCAATCTGCTAGGTTTGTGTGACGTAATTTTTAATTCGTAGTGAAGGAGGAAAGACGAAAAGTAAGAGGCAGACCGCAAAGTTAACTGGACAGGTTGTGTAAGTCAGAAGGTGGTGGAACATATGTGTGTGTGGGAGAAGTTCGCCAGTGAAGATTGAGGAAATGAGCCAAGATGAGGGAGCTGATCATCCGGAAATGAAGGAGTACAACAAGGTTTTAGCAGAAAATATAGCGCACTGAACTAATGAACCTGAGCCTTATTGTTGCTATGAATAAAAAGAGGTTTTTGATCTGTGAAACTTCCAAATGGCTCAGCAGCGCGCAGTTTATTCATGTGTTCTTTAAAGGATGTATGGTGAATTAGCGGTACTATTGCATACATTCACAACGAAAAATGACGGATGCTTCGAAAAGCACCTGACATATTTGTAGTGCGGACGTTTCCCATGTCCTTGTTGTACCCATTTCCAGTCACTTGAAGTACCTTTGGACGGAGAATTGGCTGCTCAATGGCGTCATTTGCGAATGCTCAGTTTTGAAGTAACTGTTGAGTCATCCGCAATTAAAAGCTTACTGCATAATCTATCCGATTGTTGAGAGAATCTCTGCATTGAAGTTTCATTTTATCACCATATCATTATGATGCGATGTTTTATAGCTGGGAAACACGCAGGTGGCGCTGTTCCACTCACGCCACATGCGAACTGGTCGAGTGCCTATTGATGCAACGCAGATTCCAAATGTAACCTCTTCTAGCGTACGCCACCGAATCCATTCCGGTTATGAAAACGTGATGAACGAGATCATGGCATTTAATAGAAGCGCAGCTGTCGTGCTGGATTTGGGGGTACAAGACAGAGTACAACGATGCATTGCAAGGTTACGTTTTTACCCTGGTCAGATTTATTGACTTTAGTTGACGTTTTTCCGGTGTTCTGTGGTAAGCAAAACCATGTCGTCTATTTTTTCGGGGTCGTACAGCTAGAGAATGCCATGTCGGAGCGTATGCTTGCACTGGGACAAAGCGGTCATAAAAGTGGGTTGCTTTAATGAGGGTTTATGTAAAAGGTAATATAAAAGTGTAATCGGGATTTATCTTTGACTGTTTTCCTTATGAGAGTGATGCGTGTCATTCTACCTGGAAGGAAAGCGGTGTAGAGGAAACGTGCTGCCAGAGAGAATGTTTTTATTAATGGTGGATGTGGAGCAATAGAAGATACTAGGATCTGAAATGAAATGCAAAAAGATACCATTACTCTATTTCTGCACACGGGCACGGGAGTATCCGATGTGAAGTCAATTCTATCGTAACCGATCACCGAATTAATGGATTGTTTTGGTTTATGAATTATGATTGGAAAGGTTCAGTCGATGGGGTTTTAATTGCAGTGTTCTGTAATTGTTCCAGTATATCCCCTTCGTCATAGAATGAGAACGTTGCTATCCAACTGTTTTCACCGAATCTTTCAAGTCACACTGAAGAGGAAATCGGTTATAATAGAGCCCATTTCCTTAAGGTATATTGCTGCCTGTTCATGTGGAGTGGATTATCCTCCAGATTCCATTTATTTTTGACCCTTTCACCATTGCTGTCAGTATTCACATCATTTTGTCGACCAACCTGTTACTTTTGTAATAGCCGCACTACAAAGTCTTAAAAGGAAATTGATAAGCTCATTGAATGCAGGTACAAATAAAAACTTTTTTTATTGCTACGGTTGTACCAGCTTGCAGTGATTTTCTCTCAAGCTGGTTTTGTCTACAGATTTAGGACGATTTTCAACCAGCCGAAGTTCACCTGACCGAGCATATCTCAGTTTATTGCTTAATGTAATTGCATTTCAAATCTTCAGCTGAAAGCTGCCTCATAGTAAACGATAGTTCTACTCAAACCCGTACTGTGCAGGTATCTATAGCTAACAATAGGCGATTACTTAAGATGGCGAAAAGCACGTTGCAGAACGCCGAACATATGCGCTGAAGAAGTTCGCAGTATGGGTCGCTAGGTGTATGCGGACGATGTGGATAGCGCACGCAGTTCGTTCAATTTCTAAGTTGTGTGACTGTGATGGCACGAACGGTGGCGTTTGTTCCTTTACTTTATAATCCATTTCTCAATTGCGTTATTGCGGTGATAGTGGAAAAACGGCAAATTACGCTAGGAAGCATTAGTTTTCTTCGTTGTGCTGTCGCGCAGCAACGCGCAGTAGTACTTTAAATTAGGATGTAAATGTTGCTCAGCGTCTTTAATATCTGTTATTAAATGCGTTCGAATGTATTATAGTGGTTCCTGTTTTGATCATTTGTATTTGTGTCATCTGAGGATAGTCCAGTTAAACGATTGCGCCTTATTTATATGTTTACAACTGATTGATTCCCCACTAGAGATCGCCGTAAGAATTCAGTGTTGGTATTTTTGAAGGAATCATCTCGGTTCACCGAAATGGATTAGATATCTAATGTTATGTCTACTGAAGGGTGCTTGTAGTTTCATGCCTGAGAGAGAAATAAAATTGTTTTATTTCCTGCACTTCCTTTCCCCATTGGTTAAACGGAGTTAATACCACATAGTGGGTAATGCAGCCATCGCTGCATGGCTCTGGTTGCTTTGCTGCCACCGTGCCGTCTCCATTTTCCGAGTCCAGTTCAATTTCCGAGACAAGCTGAGTGCACTTTCCTGCTTGCGTCGCCATGTTTCACGTCTATTACGATATGGTAATTGCATAATCTAATCCATCCATTTATAGTCCTGATTGTGTTAATGGGATTCCGAATGTCCTTTCGCTATAACAAAAGAATTGTGCATCGTTTCGCGTAGGCTATCTTTGAAAAATTGTGCTATCGGCATTAACACTAGTCGTAACCCGTACGTGAAAAACAGCCATTGCCTAAAGTTTCATTGAACTGTGCTCATTCGTTTGTCCGTTGTGCACGTTTTGATAGTGCTGGTCAAATCGTTAGCCATTTCTCCGTTCTGTACTATGTTTATTTTGATGACTATGAGCCGATACCATGGTTTAAGGTGAAGATATATGTGGCTGTGATAAAACGGTACATGATGTAAGCAATTTTATATGATAAAAAATAAGTATTGCTTATGTTGTTTTCTTATTGTCGACGTCAAATTGTGCATGACCGACCTGCCACTCGCCTACAGAACACAAGAACTTTCGTCCAAAAAAATCTTTCAGGCATTAAAAACAAACAACAGCTCGCAATATCGGTGGAAGCAATATAGAGAGGGAAAGGAAATGGGAAGATAACTGCATTCAAGGCCCACAAACTGCGTGGCAAAAATATTTGACGCAATAACGAAGAAAAATGACTGAAAAAAGGAAGAGAGAAGCTGAGAGTTTGTCTAGCTGGTATAAAAAATGACACTCGTTTAATGCTCTCCTTAAAGCCAAGCATCTTTACGACAATATATTAACATTACATTAGTATACAATGATATTTCGATTCGGAAGGATTTCAGTCCATTTCCGAAGATTGTTGCAATGCAGCGAAACGATTTCAATGTTTCTTGCGAGCTTGATGTATATTGAAGAGCAACTGTCCATCTTCATCATCAATGCTTCGTATTATGCATCCAATTTTTTCGAATTCCTTCACCGCGCCACCTGACCTTTTCGTGGATCCTTCATAAAGCCAAGCCGTCCTTTAAAAAAAATTATGTCGCAATAAAACTTTTCAGATAGCTGCTTCGTCACTCAGAACATCCGCACAGGATTCTGCTCCTGTCGCGAGTCGCGAGTATATTCGTGATCGCGCATGCCGTCAT
>QEWY01002147.1:42571-60074 GCA_006503575.1 Baylisascaris schroederi | reverse complement strand
CGATACCATGGTTTAAGGTGAAGATATATGTGGCTGTGATAAAACGGCACATGTTGTAAGCAATTTTATATGATAAAAAATAAGTACTGCTTATGTTGCTTTCTTATTGTCGATGTCAAATTGTGCATGACCGACCTGCCACTCGCCTACAGAACACAAGAAGTTTCGTCCAAAAAAATCTGTCAGGCATTAAAAACAAACAACAGCTCGCAATATCGGTGGAAGCAATATAGAGAGGGAAAGGAAATGGGAAGATAACTGCATTCAAGGCCCACAAACTGCGTGGCAAAAATATTTGACGCAATAACGAAGAAAAATGACTGAAAAAAGGAAGAGAGAAGCTGAGAGTTTGTCTAGCTGGTATAAAAAATGACACTCGTTTAATGCTCTCCTTAAAGCCAAGCATCTTTACGACAATATATTAACATTACATTAGTATACAATGATATTTCGATTCGGAAGGATTTCAGTCCATTTCCGAAGATTGTTGCAATGCAGCGAAACGATTTCAATGTTTCTTGCGAGCTTGATGTATATTGAAGAGCAACTGTCCATCTTCATCATCAATGCTTCGTATTATGCATCCAATTTTTTCGAATTCCTTCACCGCGCCACCTGACCTTTTCGTGGATCCTTCATAAAGCCAAGCCGTCCTTTAAAAAAAATTATGTCGCAATAAAACTTTTCAGATAGCTGCTTCGTCACTCAGAACATCCGCACAGGATTCTGCTCCTGTCGCGAGTCGCGAGTGTATTCGTGATCGCGCATGCCGTCATGACGACTTGCTGGCGCCGTTGAATAGCAAAAGACGGTTAGCCGTCTCAGCGGCGCCAGCAAAAATGGACCGCCGATGCACTGCACAGGAAATGAAACAAAACTCAAAGGAAAAAGGGCTCAAAAAAGAGGCGAAATAAAGGAAAGCAGGTTGAATCGGAAAAGTTCAACGAAATCGAAGGCGGAGTTGAGCAACGGGATATAAACAGCCTAAGCTCAATTCCGCCATGGTCTCTGTACAGTTAAAGGCGACCCGACTTCGCTTCTGTGCTTCCCTTTCCGCTCACTTTGCTTCTTCGTACACGCCGTTGTATTGCCCATCTACTGTACATACTGAGCTGCTTCCGCTTCAACGTTGGAACTACTGAACATAAGTGCTTGATACCCAATTTCATCCAAGCCAATTCGTTTCTCGTTGGGTACAGCTTCATATAAGAGAACCTAGCAGACTGCAATAACACTAGCTTGTGCATTTGAGGCTGCTCCTCTCTCAATGTAACATATGCTATTGGGTGACTGGCGCACCTTACGTTTTCCCTTTCAAGTGTTTTTTGAAGGAGTCACATTCAGAGCTCATGAGATCGTTGCAAACGGAAATAAATTATGTCTCCTACCAACCTGACACCGTCGACCAGTTTCCATAGAATAATCGCATTTCGGTCAACAACACTGAATACGTCACCCTCTCTGACAGATATAATCCTGCTTGTCGTATTGGGAGAATGCAAGGAAAAATATGGATGGTCCATGAGAGCGCGAAAGATATGCATACTGTGGCGATCCCGGTCTTCCATCTTGTAGAATAGATAGTTCCCCTTGGGATCGGTCTAAAGAAGGAAGTGGAGAGTCTTAAACAAACCGAGGTACGCGTCAAATGGGAGCAATACATACGAACCTTTAAGAAAGACCCTGTTCACGTAGTTTATGCATTGAAGCTTCACTCCTCCAGCTGCTACGAGGAAAGTGAGTAACAAAATTATTGAGCTGCTATTTACAATAGCTCGAGGATCTCATGTTCGATTACTTCTCAATAACCGTCACTCTGAATTTAGGACATGTTACTTTACTGGATGGAAGTTGTTGTAGAAGATGAGAGATGATTAAAAATGAAACAGAACTTCGCTACTCTTTTTCAGCGATACCACCCTCATAGCGTATCTTCACTCAGAGAGTCTCATGAAAACAAACAGTTTGTTGTAATTTTAAGTGAACGATTATAGGATCCTGATCTCAATTTTGGGGCATCTTTGGCAAACCTGAACTTTATTGTGATTCACTGCCAGGATGCATTTCGAAACGAATTCGAAATATAAATCTGAAGAAATACGGAACCAGCAGGTACACGGTGCATATGGCGCTAGTTTCTGCTTAATCCAAGGTGATCACATAAAAGTGATTGGAGAATATTATTGCTTCATTGAACATTCGCTCTTTTCTGTTTCCTTTTATTGTGCTGAATTGAAAAATGCTTGGCAGGTGATTTCTGCATTAACAGCTACCCGAATTCATTTCAGCAACGAAAGTTTCGAAGTTGTTAACCAAAAGAAAAGTTAGAATGATAGAGAAATTTCTAACACTTAAGTGCGAAATAGTGATATTGAGTGTTTCGGCGCGCACTCTTGTCATGTGAAGCTTCCCTCTTATCTTCTTGATTTGAATCACTTCATGCTCCTAAATTCAGAGCAGTTAACAAAGAGTTGTTTTGTGCCCGATACCTCAACCATAAATGAGTTTCTGTTTCATATGTCGAAAAATTTTATGCACTGTATTTATAAAAGGAAACTTTAAGTCACTATTTCTATCAAGTTTCTAGTAATAATTGCAACTGGTGGTGAAACTTTCGTAACAAGAATCCAAGAAATTACTATTAATGAATGCGAGGACTTCATTTTTTACACTCTGATTTAGAAAATTTGTTAGCAAGTCTTCAGTGGCTTTAGCTATTGCATGGCACGGACTAAGGAATATCTTATCCGTTATACCCTCTCATTTGCAATATATAGCGAATATCATACCTAAATGAATCTATCTTGTCGTCATTATACAACGCCGCCAAATAATACATAAGAGGTAGCACGTATAAAGATAGTTTACGGGTAAAAGGAAAACAATGAAATAGTGACTTTGGTTTTTCCTATACAAGCAATCAACTCTGCAAATATGCACGCAGAAAATCGATCTATGCCTTTTTCTGAGCAACAAAACGAAATTTTAGGGCTCATTACTGATAGAGATGACAGCAGACGAAGGTTTGACACCATATATGCCAAGAAATAACATCGGTGTCTGATGCCTTTTGGAAAAAGAAGCTGTCAAATGCTGATAAAAACACGAAGTTTGAAGCCGTCTCCGACTTCTCCAGCGAAAGTGTCCTCAGGTGCTTTGCCGTAGCTGACTACATTGTCAACTCTAATTATTTTGCTTCGATTCTATACAGTCTTGCTAGGTGACCTATATAGCCTCACTGCCAACTAATTCCTACATCGTGCAGAGATGTGTCCCGCGTAGACGCAATTTGTTAACTCAAATGGAAACAAATTTTAGCTTAAATTCGTTCTCGTTGAATTGCCAATTCGTTGCATCTAAGTTTTTTGTTGTTTGAGTGAACCTGGCACATCTTCGAGCTAGCAATCTTTTCGGCATAATCCAAATGTTGCTTGCAACATAGTTAATAACCAATTATAACAAACCATCATTTGTTTAGCGTTATCCTCTATGACGATATGCAATAGACCACGACCCATATCGACAGCAGTATGAAGTTCGTGAGCCGATCCAAAATTTCGGCTTGTTGCATTTTCTATGTAGAAAAGTTGAGAACTTATCACTCAGAAAATCGATCTATGCCTTTATCTGAGCAACAAAACGAAATTTTAGGGCCCATTACTTATAGAGATGACAGCCGACGAAGGCTTCACACCATATATGCCAAGAAATAACATCGATGTCTTATGCCTTTTGGAAAAAGAAGCTGTCAATTGCCGACAAAAACGCGAAGTTTTAAGCCGTCTCCGACTTTTCCAGCGAAATTGTCCTCAGGTAGTTTGTCGTAGCTGACTACATTGTCAACTGTAATTGTTTTCTTCGATTCTATACAGTCTTGCTAAGTGATCTATATAGACTCACTGCCAACTAATTCCTACATCGTGCAGAGATGTGTCCCGCGTAGACGCAATTTGTTAACTCAAATGGAAACAAATATGAGCTGAAATTCGGTCTCGTTGAATTGCCAATTCGTTGCATCTAAGGTTTTTGTTGTTTGAGCGAACCTGGCACATCTTCGAGCTAGCAATCTTTTCGGCATAATCCAAATGTTGCTTGCAACATAGTTAATAACCAATTATAACAAACCATCATTTGTTTAGCGTTATCCTCTATGACGATATGCAATAGACCACGACCCATATCGACAGCAGTATGAAGTTCGTGAGCCGATCCAAAATTTCGGCTTGTTGCATTTTCTATGTAGAAAAGTTGAGAACTTATTCCAGAGCCAATGTCGTTTCGAGCCAAGATCACCGTCAATCCTGAAGGACGCCGTAAACCTAAATGTATAGACAGGAAAAAACAGAGCAAGACAAATTCGCACAGTATGTGCTGTGATGGAATGTTTCCTTTGCACAGGGTTATTGAATTTCATTTCTGCAGCTCATTCCTGTAGGAGAACACGTTTTATGAACTAGCTGTGCGTGGCGAAATCGCATATTCCACGATCTACGGTGTACAGGAGAAAATAGACTACTTTGGAGCATTAAGTTTTCGAAGTTATTACTGCACCCACTGAAAAACATGAGCGAAATTTATTCAAGAATGAATAATTGTTGACAAAATAAAGTGCCGATGGCAAGTGGAATGATTTCAAATCAAGCTCACGGTTTGATGAGTTATCGAATGTTGTCGTCATAGAGATGTTCAATTCAGGTCCAACGAGAATGGGATGAACATTGGCGAATTGAGAGTCGGGATGCATTGCATCAAGAAGTTTGTGCAACTCAGGGTCGTGGATATTCCTCCTGAAAAGGAACACATTTTTCACATTGTCAATCGGATCTTTATATGTCGGTCATCAACGCTATAAGAACAATGAAAAATTGAACAGAACCGCTGGAGTAATTAGAATGCGGTGGAGATTACCACTGGAAAAAAAAGTCAACAAGGAAATCTACAGCTCCCACTATCCTACTGAAACGATTGTGATAAGTAGATCGGACCGGAAACCCGTGGTAATGCACAATTATAAGTTCCTTATTGCACTTCGAATACTGCTTTATCTAAATC
This sequence comes from Baylisascaris schroederi, assembly GCA_006503575.1. NCBI lineage: Eukaryota > Metazoa > Nematoda > Chromadorea > Rhabditida > Ascarididae > Baylisascaris > Baylisascaris schroederi. Next base: position 55,022 of record QEWY01002147.1, on the reverse strand, counting down.
TGCAATTTTTCGCCTGCCTCTATCCTTCCACTTCCGGTAACATATATCCCTCATGTTTTCATTTTCTAACGTGCGCTCTATTTTTGGAATTTCATCTTTGCATTTTTGGTTCCGTATCACGCTACTCCTCTATTTCTGGTACAAATTTATATCAGGGACCTCACAAGATGTTCCACCTGTGTGTGCAGTAACAAGGTTGCAGTGACTAAGCGTATCGAATTTGTAGCTCAACCGGGTCTGCAACAAGTCAACGTAATTTAAAATCTGAATGTCTACAGGCCTTGTTCATGAGATGCGTGCAGTGCCTCTATGGTTCACTGTGATGACAATGCCCCTAAAACAATCAATCATAGCGTAGTAAACGGGCAAAATCAATGATTTGTGAATCTTGGCTGTTGTAAGCCTGCTGAAGCCTCTTTAACCATAAACTGTTTGCTTCGACTCTCGTAAAACCACTCTTGCATCGTCTACTTTGAGGGTGTTGCTACTGAAAACGAGGGGGAGCAATAAATTAGCCCGAATTTCGTTACAGAGGTTTTGAGGTTTGGGAGGGGAGGGGGGGGGGGGGTAGGGAGGACCAATGCCGAAAACTCACGGCAATCCTGAATCCCTAGGTGGGCATCCAGTGGGAGAGAGATTCGTATTGAAGGGAGCTCGTTCCATGGTGAATCCTTCCCTCCCCATTGTGTTGAAAAATATTGAACGCAGATCGTGAATTCTGCAAATTGGGCCAAAAGCCCGCTCTAATACAGATTTATAGCCTCTAAACTTGTCATATATAAAGATTATTTTTCATGATCTCAAGCACTGCGAGATACTCTACCATTTGGGGTTTCCTCAGACTTCATCGCAATAAAGGGAAAGGGGAATTGTCGAAAGCCAGAAAACCTGAGGCAGCTCCACTATTGGAAAATGCGCGTGGCTCGGTGATACTATCCCGTCTTTTGCAAATCCCCAAGAATGCTTTGTTAACGTGCAAAGCTTGACGTGGTCCAGTGCTTCAAATTTTAGGAAACTGTTACATTAATATATTTTAATGTATTTTGAGGTGCTGTTTTATCCCAAGCGGCTTTGTTTTCGGATTATGCGCATTTATGCCATTTTCATACTCCACTGCTCATTGCGATCTTGTTCTCCTATGAATAAGGACTGTCCTCATTCTCTTTCTTGCAGTCCTGAATCTCGTTTTGTCCAGGTCAACTCTAAGAGCTGCACTGAAATGCTGTTTATGAACACCAAGTGCATGTGAACTTACCAGTCCTTTTCGACGGCATTTAAGAAAGCTTTCAGTCTGCGAAGCGCTTGTTCGATTTGAGAATGGTCGAAGTGTTCATCAATTTCCGAAATCACCGATGAGGAAGATGAAGTATGTCCGACGAACAAGTAATACCGGTATCGCTTGAAGTCGAAATATTCCGTTAGAAGTGAGGGATCACAGCGTGAAGGATGACTCTAAAGTTAACGAACTTTCCACTTCTCCAACCACTTTTGCTGCTAATTATGGGAGTCTCTAGATTTCCCCATCCAACTACCGCTGCTGGTCATCGTTTAAAACTTATTGCGTACCTGATTGTAACGACGGTTGGGTTTACTCGTACCTATACTGCGCATTGTGAATATCTAAGTTCGAGCTTCATTTCGGCTGATTATCGTCTCGATGATTTATTCGTATATGAATGTGATGGCAGATGTCTGTATGCAAATTCTTCTCCATACTGGCTCGAGTTATGCCACCAGCGAATTTTTCGTTGAAAATATTTAAAATCAGTGATTTTGAGATAAAGACGTACTATCCGATATTTTGTTGTCATCTGTGGATGTCTTAACCGTTATTATGAACCAAAAATGCAAGTGCGCATTACGTCCAACTCTTTCTGTCAGATCTCTCCGTTTATAAATGCTCATTTGGTGGAATCTGATCTCAACCTTTCCCACAGTTTTCGAGAAAACTCTCGACTTTAGAGGAGTTTTGAAAGTCGCACACAGCAACGGCGCTTCCACAGCATATTCATTGTAGGCATTGCAAAATTTTGCATCCGATTGTGTTTGGTTGTGTGCGCGCATGCATGTTTGTGTCATATGTTGCGTGCATCACGTGCAGAGGTGCAATATAAAGAGTTTTCAAAAGCTGAAAGTGTTTTCTTTGCCTCTGTCGATCTATACAAACGGCTATGACAATAAGCCTCTATTTTCAGTTCAGCTGTCACATTCTAACGTTTCTATAATAAGTGCTTAAGCTGTATTATGAAGCACTCATTTCATCAACAACGAGTTGAAGAAGTTATAACGAACAATTTAATGTATATTTTTGTTTGATGCATTCCGGTATTAATTTAATATTTTTTGAAGCATCGCATTGTGCAATATAATACAATTTCAAATAAGAAAATATGTTATATAGTACGGGCATAGTTTGATCGCATGTTGAAAGTATAGCACAACAAATATAGTTTCATCGGTCACAATATTGGAATCGTGATAACACAGAAAGACTTTCATGCATTGAAGGCGACAGACGAGCGGTTCGGAGCGCAAGCCCGCATTCATTTATCCAAGGACCTTTATGTGACGGATAAAACGCATACAAACCTCGACGAAAAGAAGCATCGTGGGTATGATGAAGAGAAGCCTCCCTAAAGACCACATTTTGAACGCTCATTTGCGCAAACAAAGCAAACTTTTTGATACGGTAAAACTAATGAGCCAGTTGAATTTTCATAACGCCCATTTCTATTCAAATTTGCCAGATGCCTACTGCATATCTCTCGGTCGTTTGCGTTTTTGCCGTCAAATTCAAGATGCGATAAAATAGACGACGCGATGATCTCGACCGAAGAGCTCTCTGAAGCAGTCCATTTTATCCTTGGACCTCCCGTTCTTTGTTTTTTTGGCGCTTTCCATGTTTTAAATTTTTGCATATTTCATACTTTAGAGAACTCAAATTGCCTGACCCCATTTCCTATAAGGTTAAAGCTACTGCTCAGGGCTGCATTCTGGCCATCATATATTTTCCCGGTTTTACAATTTTGCAGTTTGCATGTATGTAGTATGCAATTTTGGAGTGTTATTGAGCCAGTCTGTGGTATACAAATTTTGCTGTGAAATATATAAATGTAACCACAATTTGGCATGCAGAGGGCAGTTAACGATGGCTAGTGGTGGATGTTGTGGTGGGTCTGGGGATATTCCATGCACTGCCCAGGCATGTTCCTTTTGACACGCCACTCCCTCACTATAACCCAAATTGTTTTCTAGCGGGTGGCAAGCTTTCAACTTTTCAGTCGCTGGCACAGAGGGGTACACGGTTATCATTGCCGTTGACAGACGAAACCGAGGCGCGCTTTTGTCACCAACGACAGTAACTGGAAAAGTGTGTCTATTTAATTTAGCTGCTTGTCCTTGAATACATCACATTCTGAGTTCTGGCCTTTGTGAAGGAGTGCATGGGACTGTTCATAATAATGCCTAATAAATTAATAATACTTTATTATAACTACTGCTGACAAAACACTTATTATAACTCTATAGCAACCTTCTACTGCCCAGTTGTGCTTGATATTGCTACTAATTATTTTGAAGCAATGAAATACCTCACTTTCACGATCATTGCAGAAATAAAGCTGTAGTCGTGTAGAGAATCACTTTTTCATATACGACTTCAATTTCTCGAGGGCTTCAGTTCAGGAAAAGAGGAGTCACTGAACCGGAGCTTAGCCTCCTCCTAAATATCGCTGCACCTTTTTAAATCCTTTGCATGGTGGAACTTGTGGTTTTATTTAAGTTCCCGCAATATCTTTTGGTGGTGTCTAGTCTTTGCCTGTCTTGTCCAACTCAAATTCTATTGCATGAAGTGAGAAAAATTCCGGAAATAGGAGGGATTATGGAGTAAGCATCCAAATTGCCGGTATGTCTAAATTTCTGAAATGTTTCCTTGATCCCTTGACGTTTTTCTTTTAGCTGAACCAGTAACTAGTGAGCTTCGTGTACCGAGGACGTCAGAAGCCTCACGCAGATGGTTACATCTCGCCTTTGAAGGAGTATGCGTACGGAATCATTGGGGAAGAAGTTCTTGCAATTTTCAAGAATACAGGCTCCTTCAGTAGGGATGCGCACCATCAAAATTGTTGTTGATCAAGCATGAATGGCAGATGACATATATGAAAGCAAATTTTCTCCCGCTCTCGGCATTGTCAGTGATCAATCCTTACGGAAGTTCATGTGGGAGTGGCTCAGTTTTGCATTTACGAACGTTCGAATTACAACCTGCCCTCTATACACCTGCCTGAACTCTCCGATTTTTATGCAGTTTCTCTGTATTCATCGGTTTTTGTGCAGTCTTACTTTTCCCTATTCCATGAGACGTTCAATTATGTTTTTTTTTCTTTCCTCCGTTTTATCTGTGCATATAGTTCAGCTTATTCATCTTTGCATGCGCCTTATTAAATTTATGCACATCATGTGTATCTGCCTGTCCATTAAACATATTAGTTGCTTTAAGATTTGAAATTTTTATTTGTTTCTTTTGCTTGTTTGCTCATNATTATTTAAAAAAGCGTCAGGTGATCCAGGTTGTGATCGACGTTAAACAGGACCATGCAGTTTTATGCTGGAGAGAAGCTACCGATCAGTTGGTATACGCTTCCAGAGATACTATTCCAACGCCACTGCGAGAATATCTCCTTGAGGCAAGAGTTCCGTTATCAAGTTTGTTAATTTAAGTATAAAGCGATGACCCAGGGGTGCATGCAATCAAAAGAAAGAACGAGAAAACACGGCGAACGTCTTGAAAGTTACAGCTTTGTTACAGGTTGTTGTCTACAACATAATACTGCTTTGCGTCTTTCTATCTGTCACCCCGTCCAGTGCCCAATAATTGTGCCTTCAGTTAGCATTCGATGGGCTGATTAATTTTTAGCTCATCTGCTCTGCTGATCGAGCTTGTAAACATAATAAGACTCCATTTTTTGCACTAAATGCCTCGGCCCCATCCCTCTTTTCTTCGGCTTCCAGCCGGTTTAGAAACAAATTATACAACAGCTGCCTTGTTTTTTTTTGCTAGTAAAACAATGTCTCGCTACCATGAAGCCACAGTTCTGCACTGGTCATGTTGGTGGTCGCCTATTTCTAGTCAGTCGTTGGAAGATAATTCATGATATTTCGCAGGAGTAAGACTATTTAGACACGGCGGGTCTGAGCACCTAGAACTATACAGTGAGGAATTCAACAAGGGGAGCATAAGAAAGCTCGTGAAGATGATAGGCTGTCCTTAGTATAAGAAAGCTCGTGAAGATGATAGGCTGTCCTTAGTTTGTTATTTCCATACAGCCCGGTGATTTTTCGCCGCTGACCTTGACCACAGAGTGATCTTTATGTTGCCCCAGCACATATTTCCTTGTCCAGTTTTACCTCGGAAGCTAGCACCTCAATTTTCGGTACATAACCGATGCAAGTCGCGTTGATGAGTCCGCTAAACACATCCTCTCATCTTGTTGAAGTGCTGCTTGTTGGCGCTTCTCGGTAGTACGTTTCCAGTTTATCCTAATATTTAATATGTTTCTAACTTGAAGTTTTTTTTAAAGTAATTTACTTTTTTCCCAATAAAAAATAGATGTAGTCGTTGTCATTGCACAAAGTGGTGGGACGCTTCGAGGTTGCTTTATTAATGGGAATTTAAGACGACTCGAAGGCACATTGTTTACTTATTAATTCCAAAACATTTACTCGCAGGTGTGCGCTCAAAGTAAGTGACGTTGTGAGCGTGCGAGTGAAACTGGCCAACGCCAGTTGGGAACTTCGATGGACTGCGCAATGGACTTCAGCAGTTCAGCGGACTCCATGACAGCTTTTCACGTCCTGATTTCTTTTTTTTTTTTTTCGGATCAGTTTGCAGGCAATAATAGAAGAAGCAAGGAAATCACAACCGATTTTGGTGTCGTGACGACTAAAGAGTAGATCTGAATAAGCATAGTCAATTGGTGTTATTCATCGTGAATTTACAAAAGCCGTCGGCGCTATCGGAATGTGGCAGGAAAAGCACTCAACGTTGCCGTTTGAATTTTGATTTCCTTTCACCACAGCATCCTTGTACGCTAGAAACCTTCAGTATTTATCCCCGTTCGAATATTGCTGTCAAGTGTAGTGTCAGTTTTTCGAAATGCGATGACGAACTGATGGACAAAGTTCAAAAATATTTCAGCTGAGGTCCTTACAAATGATCATAACCTCACTCGATAAAATCTAATTGAGCAATTGTATGCGTCCACATTTTAATTGTATATTAGTACCCTTCTACACGTCCCCTGCACTTGAGATCACTCGAATTCAATGCATCGAATTTCATTTTGTTCTGTGCCACAAGCAAAATTTCTCCCACATTACGTTTGAAATTTTGATTGCCGGTATCATCTTTGCGCAGTATCGCACTGTGAGCTCACGGCGGTACGGCTACCGCGGCACACATTCCGGTTCTTTCCATGCTCCAAGCTGCTTTACCTGGTGCAGTGTCATGTTTGAACCATCCCTTTTGGTGTGTGATATGATGGTGGTAAGACCAGGGCATAGTATAACTGTTCAATGTAGTTCCTCTGACATACCTTTACTGTGCGGAAACCTCCAATCCGAAATGTCGTCAGCAAACAAATGTGACACTTTTACTGCTCTCCATGTACCGTCAGGTAGGCTTATAGCACGAAAGCGGATTTGATCTCCACTAAAAGCGCGAGATGAATGCTTCGTGAAGTCCTGATTCTGTAAACAATGTCGTGCAGTGTTTTCAAAGGGAAGTTTTTCACTCCTGATGATCTGAGGTTGCTGTTCATAAAGATGTTTTGGGGTTATCGGTTGAGTGCTAAAGATCCCAACGTTAGAGTTTTTAGGACGCATGCTTTTTCTGCTATTTATTGACAGCTTTTGGGTATTTAAAATATGAAGTTTTCAAAAAAAGATGCAGCTTCAATTCAGATAACTCTTTTCAAATTAGAGTTATGTTCCAATATATTGCAACTAACCTCCGCCGTGAATAATACATTCATGTTGCACCAACGACATTCTAACCTTGGAAACGAGTATTTACTGCTCATTAAGAAATTTGTTGCGGAATGAAAAGTTTGTGATCTCCGCATTTTAGCGTTAAGCTTTCTAATACAAGACTTGGTTTAAGATTAGTGAACTGGCATACCTGCGCTGGTATTGCATGCTTAAAATAATTTGAAATCTGGAACCCTTCTCTCTCTCCGCGCTTCCCGAAAACGTTTCTTAAACTGATGCCTAAATTCCCAACAGGAAGTTTTAAATGGAGAACACCCATGACATCGAATGACACCGCTGCTTTAGCATCACGTGCGTTTCCAGGTGATTGCCGAATATTGTGCCGTACCTTCACAGCACTATTTCACGTGCCGACCGTTGGCGATGCGCTTATATCGGAACGATAGGAAAATGCAGGTTTCCGAGAGAGGTTCAGTAAAAGTAAATGGTACGAAAGTGTCAAACTATGTATCAGTTCAATCGCCAAACCTGCGTCAAGGAGATGATACATACAATATTGATATATTCGAAGACGTTACTGTCGACAATCTAGATTCGAGAGCGAAATCAACGTATATCTAAGTTCGACGATAACAAAAAAAACAGCCGAATAGCGGTTGGGAAAACTGGTCGAATTTAGACAAACATCACCGGTACCAGCGATATGAGAAGTATTAGCTAAACTATTGTCAATTTCGTCATTCGCAGAATTTTCGAAATAATTGATGACCTTTGCTTCGATGCCGCTAGGTGGTGAGCACAGCTATCCAACGTCAAATCAAGTGTCACTCGTTTGAGCGACACGCAACGTCTTGATCCAGGTCACTTTGGAAAATGAGTTCACAGAAACTGAAAGGAATCTTGTTACGAACATTAGTCATTTCAGATTTTATCTAGCCTTTTTTAACAGTTGTTGGCTGTCACACAATATCTAATTTTTCATATATTGTTGTCCCAGATTCGAAGATTTTTTCTTCAGCAATTGACCCACAGTCTGAAAACTTCTCAAAAATTCAGTTGTGGCTGCCAGTTAGCCAGCTGGCAACGATCGACAAACCTCCGCTTCGTCCAGCATCCACTGCATCAAACGATATGAAAACCCACACGACATTTCGATGCTTTGCAGCTCGACAGGTTTTAATGTTTCGGTAGCGATCCTTTGAAAAATCGCATACCCCTTAATTTTTCTGGCGAACAACTTTTCCTTGGCTAATATCACTAGGTGACTCGAGCACGACTCTCTACCCTTCTTAAACCAGTACGTATTTAAAAGGTCCCAAAAAAGTGTACATTTTTGGAACGAATTTCGAAGGGCTGCAAGTCGCAAGGCCAGAATGGCGACGAACCGATGGCATTTTGTTCGGAAATGGGCCGCTGTACTTGCAGCGTCTTCCTTGGAATCGAACCAAGCCACCTTCGGCCACCATATGCCCTTCCTCTTCGCTATCCATAGTTACCTACAAACTCGAGCGGTTTATAGATGCATTCATCATCTGGTAGAAAATGAGCTGGCGAGGGGGGAAATACTATTTCAGAAACAATGGACTGCATCTCTGCCAAACAAAAGTCATGTGTTAAATGCTCGCATTGTATTTTCGTCCGTGTCATCTTCATATAGCATTCACAATCAACGGCATCTTTTTATTGGAAACAGTTATTTTGTTAATGAAAGCAAGCATCATAAAAATATTCCACTGAGATGACAGTGATGAAAACGAGTGGCCGGACGATAAATCGTCGTATACATGCAGATACTCAAGTTAATCTGGCCAGATTGGCGTGAACATAACCCACAGCTACTCAATGGTACTTCTGACAGTTACCGCCGTGGTCATATTCGAGGGCGAAAGGGCAGGAGGAATAAATGCACAAATTTGCTGGAATGTTTTAAAAGACCCTGTTACGCGATGTTTCAAAAGATTTGTAAATGTAGATTATTTCGCTTTTGATCCCGAATGAGATTTTCGGTCCGCAGGGGAACCGACCGATCACGATCAGTTAAAGCTCGCCGATTCCCAACCAACGAAGAACCTTCCTCCCGCTGTTCGCCACAACACCATTGTTTACGACACAACTGATGAACACCTTATTGGCAAGAATGCGCCTCCATTGAGGCTGCATCACGGCCAATTTTTAGAAAGCTGGAACGGAAAACGGATTCGGCACTTTAAAGAGTGCTCGACTTATGGGATTCTGGAACCGCATGTGGTGTCAGTGACATTGTTACAGCTGCTTTTGTGTGGTCTACATTTTGCTGCTTTCCTTTTTGACTCAGGTAAACGCGTGTTTGATTGTAATATGTGCTGCCTCATTTTTCACTTCAGCTCGGAAAGGAGTTATCACTTCATCCTGGAGCAGAAACGAGACCACTTAAATCGTTCAACGGCGCCGCCCACTTTTCGACTCAAGTATACGTAACTCGAAAACACTTATACAAACTTATATTTTCAAATGTATATATTAATCGAGAAATATGCTAGTAGAAGCTCACCTCGCCACGTTTTCGCAGCAATCGAAAAATGCATCAAAAATGAAAGCAAATGGTTGCGGCAGCCCGCAATGAAAAGAAGAGAGGAGCTTCTCCTCATCTTGTTCGAGCAGGTGAGAAAGATTCTGGAGAACCAATTCTGATCAGCATGCTGTCATTAGTAACTGTAGCGAAAGTGATGCAGAACAAAGAATATCAAGCCATATAAAATAAACTTAATAAATCGATGAAAATCAATGCAGCGAGGAACAATACAAATGCATTTGCTTCCAAAACTGTCAAGAAAAATGTAGGCAACTCACTTAAATATTTCAGAAATGGGAAATACTTTGTGTGCTGAAAGTACCAAGTCTTGTCCTACCCAAAGAAAAATCGTTATTCTTTATCGGGAATTAAACAAAATGAAAGCAGCAGAGCCATCGGAGATAAAGCGTTACCTGTATTGAGAGAAGCGAAGTGTGCCGGCGGTGTATACCAAAACAGCAGCAACACAGAAAGCCATTTGTACGGAATGTAGCAGCAGCAGAACCCCGTTGACTTGTGCCGTTGTTTTGAAGCACCATTCTTGCGGTCTCGATCCTCATCTTCCTCCATGAATGATATATCATTAATGAAGTGCGAGCTTCAAATCAACATCTTCCGAACCGTTCGTATTCGATTGTATCAGAATTGCAGGAAGGAACTCTGCCAGTCCAACATTTTTCCAGTTTCGCATTCGGGAAGTGATGATGGGTGGTGTGGAACAATCTGTGTGGAACGCAATTAGATCGATGCGTGGTTTCGGCAAACCAGCAGCCTCACGTACGAATTTAAGGAAGGGCATTCGGTTATAGATCAAGCAGAAATAGCGCATCGTGCAAAATAAGTAAAAGAAGATCGAGAGCATGCAGACACATATCAAACGACTGCCCAGCATGTATTGTGATGCTACTCTGAGACAGAATCGGGTAAATGTGAAAAGGGTTGATGTGCTCATGTATTCATTTCTGCTTGCGGAATGGTCTTAAGGCTAAGTGGGCCTACGGTTTGCCGTTGGAATGCACGAGGTGATCGGCGGCTGCTTGTAATTCGTCTGAGGAATCGTGCCGGCAATTCAAGCTATCATACTGTCCCTTCGTGCTTGTCACCTTATTGCATAAGTGTGTTCACTCTTATACCTCCGTTGTCTCGCAATCCACTCGACCGCAGCTTGACAAAGGGTGAAGACCTTCAAGGAGACCTGGACAACTAGACGAGCCATGAGGAGCTGACCCTCGTACGAATATCTTACTGTGATACCCATTGCTCGTTGCTGCTTCCCCGTCCTGCATTTTTTGCCACAGATATTGCGCATTGAAAAACACGTTGATATAACAAATCTTATAGCTGCTTAAGGCGCTCAGCGTAGATGAATCCCAGAAAGAACCTACATCCGCGTCCGAATGAAGCCAGATTCCGAAGTGAACGGAACTTGCAGAGGGACGTTCCTCCTTAGTTTACATAATGACGCCTAAGAAACTCAGAATTTCTCAATTATTATATACATTTGAAAATATAAGTTTGCATAAGTGTTTTCGAGTTACGTATACTTGAGTCGAAAAGTGGGCGGCGTCGTTGAAGGATTTAAGTGGTCTCGTTTCTGCCCCAGGATGAAGTGATAACTCCTTTCCGAGCTGAAGTGAAAAATGAGGCAGCACATATTACAATCAAACACGCGTTTACCTGAGTCAAAAAGGAAAGCAGCAAAACGTAGACCATACAAAAGCAGCTGTAACAATGTCACTGATACCACATGAGGTTCTAGAATCCCATAAGTCCAGCACTCTTTAAAGTGCCGAATCCGTTTTCCGTTCCAGCTTTCTAAAAATTGGCCGTGATGCAGCCTCAATGGAGGCGCATTCTTGCCAATAAGGTGTTCATCAGTTGCGTCGTAAACAATGGTGTGTATAGAAATTTCTGGAAGCATAGTGGTTAATATTGGCGCATCGGTCATGGTCAGAGGCGATTCTATTTCACAGTGATGACGTGGCTCAAATGTGCAAGTGCTCTGCAGAGTTGTAATTATTGGCACATCCAGCAACAGGTTCATTCAAGGTGTTTGCTGTCGCATTGCGCGGTTGTGACAAGTGCGGGGTACTGGTCGTGAGCGGTGCAGTTTTTGCTTTGCTCATTGCTAGTGAAATTGTAAGAGCTGAGGAGGTTAATTTCGTCGGTTATTCGAAAGTAGGCAAGAAATAGCAGCTTTGCGGAAAAGAACGAGGTGCGATTTCAGCGATATGGCGTATTTCTCTTTTTTTTCTTGGGATCTGTCGAGGTTGTAAGGAGTGCTATGTTGGATAACGTTAGGCATTGTTATCGTGGTTAGAAACGACTCCACTTCCGCCATCGTCGTCGCACTGTAAGCGCATAAATGGGACCTTTCTCTTGTTGTTCTATGTGGTCTTCGAAAACAAGGGATGCGCATATGCTGGTGTAGTATGTAGCTGTAAGCGACATCTTTTCATAAGAGCCCCAGTATGGTTCGGTTTATAATATGTGCATGTAGCTTATGACAGTGTTTGAGCAGGAGCGAATGCCGGCAAAAGTGAAGGTGCACCTCGTTTATGGTAATCGGCATCGACTCGCTCATGAAAAGCTTTGTTCTCAACGTTGTCATTTTGCACAGTAAACAACTTAACTGCTACAGTAACTTTTAATGCAAGTAGCATGAAAGCTATGAATTTTTCCCCCAGATAGCGAGAATTTCAGAAGACTTCGGGGTTCCTGATGCACAGCGAAATCTGCGGCCGGATTACTTACTGCGGCGTGCTAAACAAGTGGGAATTCTCTGAGGTAGTTCGCTCCTCCAGATAAGCAAAATCGTCGGAGGAGGTTATTGCCCTAATATATGGCACTGAATTCGTATAACGCTGTGTTTGTGAACGCACAGGCAGATGAACGGGCAACGGCAATTATATA
>QEWY01002147.1:0-41862 GCA_006503575.1 Baylisascaris schroederi | reverse complement strand
TATATATATATATATATATATATATATATATATATATATATATATATGTATAATATGGTCTGAACCTATATTCAGTGAGCAGATATATTGCCTGCTGTAGGTAATGCAAAGTTCAACAACATCCCACTCCACTCAGCGGAACACTGTTTCCACCAGCGACAGTGCAGTAGTGGAAAGTCCATCAGCAGTGCATCGGAATGTCGCAGACAGTGAGACAGCATCCAGTACACCTGAGGCCAACGACGGAGACTTTCAACAAAAAAAGCGGAGCAAACTCCCAGAAAACCTATGGGAATCACCGCCGCAAGTAATTCCCTATCTTAATAGATCCTTAAGGAAAGCAACTAGGCACTGGGAGAAGGGTCGCAATGATGATAATTATTGAGGTATGTTCATTTGCGAATGAGCGTTTATTCATGATTGCTCGGAAAGCCGATAGTTCCTTTCACTGAACTGTGAGTAGCCATATATGTTTTACGTGTTGATATAGATGCTAAGACTATGAGAGCTATGGAAAATTAAGGAAGAATGGAACGAGAACACTGCACAAAAGGAGTCAACGGAGATACGCTGTAGTTATAAATAACGATTGTTTTTTCGAAGGACGAGTGTTTGGTTTCATAGCCACGATAAAGCCATCTGTGCGGAGCGAATTCTGCAGGGTCTGCATGGTGTTATCTCGACTTCTTCATGAACTAGATTCAGAAAATATTTTAACCCTTTTCGTTGGTTTGATACGTTGTCGCAGCGATTTCGCGACTGGGAATGTAAAAACAATTAGATAACTTCTGTTTCATGCACCGCAAAACTTTTCTTTTGGCATCCTACTTTGATGTGTTAAAAGATAAGAGGGGTGGTGCAGCCGCCCGTGTTTCTCCCTTTGGATAAACCAACTCGACTTACGAACCAACTGCAGTTCATGCTGAAGAATGTGCTCGATTTACTGACACATGTATTGCCTTTCACGAGTCCAGTCGAGGCGGTTAAACTAAACATTTCTGCACTTCAGCAATTTAGTGCCTTCATAATTTTCTATTTTAATGTTCGTTAGCGAATTCACAATAGTTTTGTTAATGTTTCTGGAAATTTGGGTTACAAAATGACTACTTCAAATTTCTGTAGCTGTATAGGTAAAGGTTGTTCGGTGAAAATTGAGGAACTGTTGAAGCAAAATGATGTACAAAGGTTCAAGGTGAAATCAATAGTAGCCATGAACGGAATTAACTAGATGCTAATAGTCTCTTATCGATTCAAGTTTTTAAGCTATCATTTCATCGAACAAACTTATGTAGCTTTGAAGCGCTAATGCATCAATTTCCAACGCTTGCGTTTTGTAGCGCCGAAGCACCTTCATCTGTCTTCGGTGGTGATATGAAAGCCGCGAATGAGCCAGTTTTCCTTTGTCTCTGTTTACTCTCTCTTCATTAACAGTCCTTAATTCATTTTACTTGACCCTTTTCCTATTGTACTGATTAATGAAAGCCCCTCCTCGATCTTTCATCATTGAAGAGTTCTTTGATTCGTGAACAGTGGGGTCCTAGCTGTGTCGTTGCAGCCCCCTACATGAATGGTCTTCCATCTTATCTGTTTGTTCATTGGCCTAATAGCGGGTGACTGAGTCGGCTCTTTTGTGCTTTAGATGAATATACCTTTATAGTTGAATTTCTGTTTTATAATATTTTGTTTCAACAAAACATTGTTGATTACTGGCACAAAGCCAAAAAGCTATTATTCAAGTTCAAATTTTTTATACAATCCTGGCAGGGTTTTGTTCCACCAGACACCGTGATCAGTTCATGTGCACGTTCACTAAATATGTAGTGGTTTATTATTTCCGGGATAGTGCGAAAAAGCTGAATTATGGGTGTCCAGAAGTCTGGGATTATGCGAAGAGCTACGAAAATTTTGTCTGCTGCAAGCAACAAATTTTTTTTTTTTAGTTCAAGTGGAGGTCCGTCATCTCCACAGCAGGGCGCCTGTGGTCATGTGGAGGAGCAAAGTGACATCTCAGCGACGATGACATTCCTCAAGATTGATTCTCTCCTTTTGCGTCGAGAGAACCCAACATCGTTATCAAGAAAACTCAAGGCACTGGGAGAGTATTTGAACTGAAGATTCTATATGTTGTTGAGAAGAGGTGAAACTATTGATGATCAGGACTATCACAAAGTAGTGAAGAGACCGATGGATTTGAGCACAATCGGAAAGCGTCTTCAGAATTACTATTATTTCTCCGCTGAAGAATACTTGCGCGTGAGCATTTCAACAATAATTCTTCTTCAGGAAGTCTGCTTCGAGTATGAACAGATGCTACATTTTTGCATGTCGAGAAATTTGCTGCGAGGATGTTTACACGAAATCAGAAGGATGGCGTTGTGATGTGTCGACAGTAGTTCAGATCAGATCTGTTCACGCGTTCACAATATTTGATGGCCGTCGAAATCACTAATTTAAAATTTCATTTTCCAAAGTTGGAAGTGCTGAATTTCACTACGAATTTCATGTCGGGCAAAAACTCGATTGTGGACAGGTTTTGTGCATCCATCCTTTTGAATGTTTCAATCTAATATATCCCGTATGGACTCGAATGAAATTTACAGAATCAGCACTCGGAGTTTTAATCGGAAACTCACCCCTTCCTCCTGTCGCCCGATCTTGCCCTTTTATGTTCCCTTAAATGTTTCCGAAACTGTGCTTTCAAGTTTCAATCCCACTAAAACGGTTTTCCGCGGAATGTTTCTCCAGTAGGTTGAACGGATTTCCAGGCTCATATCCACCTTGTCTTGCAGACCTCACTTCTCATGAATCCTCACTGGTAATACTCATAAGGCGAGTAGTCGACCTGGTAAAACTGTAGTGAGTGTTGCATAGTTGTGATGAACATTCCGAATGGCATCTCAGAATTCCGCTATGTTCAAATTCACTGTAATTTTACACGAAAGGGGCGACACCAATAGTCCGCATCTCCACATCCTCATTTAGCCGATTGCACCCAACGTTCACCCAACCTCTTTCTTGCAACGTCGATAGCATGATTCTTTTAAGCACAATCTGCTTCCCTCGCAATGCTGCCCTCATGCGCTTCCACTTACTATTTATTCATATATGGAGAGAGGATTGCGGCAAATACGACACCTTTAATCGTTCAAACCGTGTGTGATATTTTCACATTATTCAATAAAGAAGTTTTAGGTTATCTGCACTCTCCAAGTCGCATTTTCTTTAAGCTTTGACGCTGATGCGATATATGTTCGGCGAAGTGATAGCAAAGGGTGATGCGCATTGCGGTACCAAAGCAAGTCCACACCCTTCAATTCGATTTCGCGAGTACATTTCAGCGTATGTTCTCTATGCACTGCTATGTTCACAAATAATTCATTTTAAGGACTGTTGGTGTGTGCATCATCATCATAGTCCGCAACACACTTCTCTTTATTGTGATATTCAAAAATCGGCTGAGGTGACCGTCGGATACATCACCCAGTTTATTCTTCGCGTCCGTTTTATGTTTTTCCGCTGGATTTCGAGACAATTTTTGCCAATTGTTATGAGTACAATCGCAAGGAAGACGGCGTGTGGCTAATGTACAAGAACGTCGAAAATGAGCATCGCGAAAAACTCAAGCTGCTGCCGATGCCGGTATGCATTCTTGTGTGACAACAATTCTATCTCTTGCCAGTTGCACCGTTCCTAAGTCGCACAATTTTTATGAGCGTAGGCACGAAAGTTGGGGTCGAAGCGATAGGGACAATTTTAGCACTCGAAAATTTGCAGGAGCAAGGACACATGCGCAGTTTGCCGCAGCGTTGTTTGCTGATCCGCTCCTCTTTCCTTTCCTAATTCCTGGATTACGCCACTAGTTTCTTCTCGGCGTTGCCATTCCCTCCACTTCGTTGCCTTTTTCGCACTTTTGCCCTGCTTTAGAACGGTGTTCAACGGTCACTTTTTTTTTGCACAATAGAAAGTCTTCATTTCCAGGATTCAGTGGAAGATCAGTGCGCTGTAAAAAAAAATTGCAGCAAAAGCACGACTTTTGTATGGTCATGTGAACTGTGGTCTCGACTGACCAGCTCGAGTAGATTACATCTCTGCAGGCTTAACGTAAGAGGGAGGTCATGATTCCGCATTCCGCGGTGATTCTCTTCCTCCCTTTGTTGTGCAGTCCACATTAGGGATCATTCTGCTCTAGTCAGGTCCACTTGCGTGCAAAGTCGAACTGTAAAGTCGGTTATCCCTGTTGTCCTCATTTTGTTCAAATAGATGTAACATCGTTTGTTCCTCGTTTTTCAGAAGTAATGAAGAATATATTTCATCACTTCTCATATCAAGCTAGAACATCTGTGATTACTGATCTCAAAGTATGACTTTCGCTGTTTGTCATGAAGGAGGCTGATGGGTTTTGAGCGCGTTGTGCAGTGATTTGCCCAATTCCTTTCTGCCACTATTGCTGCCTCCTGTATGTGTATGGCTCGTTCGCTTTGAAAGTGATACGAATCAACAACCATTTTGCGAACCTCCATCAAATCGTCTTATACTCTTATCTCGTCATATGTTTTTCCATCTCTCCCTAAACCTCGTGACAGTCGCTCATTTTCACATCTTTTTTGCTCTGTATTCTCCTTCGTTCATAATCGACCTTCTCGTTTTTGGCAGTCAGTGACATCAGAAAAAGACTAGATTTAGGAGTTCGAATCTGCGATTGGGATAACGCTGACGGTAATAAGTATGCCGCATGCATGCCGACTATCTGAGCAAGAATTCGATTTTGAAATTAGACAAACAGAAAGCTCATTTGTTCATAGGAAGTGGAGTTGACTCGTTCGACAGCCAAGCGACTTCCCGTCGACGATGTCGTGGTCAGAAAGCGTCGAAGAACGCGAGATGATTTTGCGGCTCGAGAAGGTGAGCATTCTATCGACTGTTGGCTTTGGCTTTATGAACCTTTTGAGATGCCACAGATGATGATTATGAATCTGCCCAGTGTTCAATTTTCATCGTCATTAAACAGTAAGATGTAACGAAAGGCTGCTAAGAAAACTGATTCTGCGTAGTTAGCTCCTTTGTTGTCTTCTAAAGGAAATGCGAGAGTCAACTGTATGCACCAGCATGAATTAGAGTTCAGGAGATCGTAGTAATAGTGTGGACAGGAATTGTTGGTTGCATTACTGTTGTAACATTGTTGTACGGTAACGACTTTAACTGATAAGTAACAGTAACAACGATGACGACAAGTGGTACAACATCTGGCGATGCACTTGGAAGGGGGAGTAGTCGCAAGTCGCAGCGCAACTTCCGACAGAGGTCACAGCTGGCTAACAAAATAGGGAAAAAAGTAATAACAGAAAAAGAAGTTGTGAATAAATGGCTCTCAATTTGCTCTATCCCGTTCATTATTTTCGAAGGACGTCTAATCGAAGAGGGATCATAAATTTCGTGTTGTTCAAAAAAATGTTGCGTTTCCAGAAGGCAACTGTTGGGGCAAGCGGGCTTTTCTTGGCATCTGAATTGACAAAATGCCATATGGTCACTGTCGGACCACCATGGGGACAGGCTCGGCATGGAGTGTCTTCTTCAAAATGTTTTAAACAGTTTCATTCAACTTCAGATTTACAAAATTTTATTTTACTCAGATTATTTCATTTTTTTATACAGTTGTTGGCTTTTACTTTACTTGGCTTTTCCTGTGCATGATTATGCGCCGTAGCATCTTTTTATTGAATAAATTCATTCAAGTTCAAAGGTACGGTCAACGAATGTGCTGTGGTGTTATTCCATTTTTATCATATTCACTTTTTCTCTCACTGATATGAAAATAGAGCATATGTTTTCACACTTATCCGTTCCACATAAGACCGTGAGAATGTTATAACTGGCGTTCTAGAAGAGATGAGACGTATGTCACCGTCTATGAATAACGATATAGTGAGGAGTCGTCCGTATGCTGAGCAAATAACTGATGCTCCTTCTATTATCGCGGCTTCAGCACCTTCTTTTGGCACTCTTCATTCGCCACGACTTGCCGGCATCGTATCTCTTCCGACAGATGCGGTTGGAAGCTCTGAGGTATGGCACAGTTCACAGTGTTCTTTATTTGCTGGTATGAAGTCCTCGAGAATGATGGTTTCAAACGAGTGAGAACAAATTTATTCAGAATGCACATTTATTATGGGAGTGGAAAGCAAACGGTTAAATGCATTGAGCGATAGAACGGTGGTTCATGCAACGGCTGATTAAATATGTCAGTAGGTTGGGAAGTGAGGTAGCGGCAATCGTGTGCGTGTCGATTAAAGATTCTAACAAGCGGTGAAAGATGAAACTTCGTAATTTCATGTTTATTTGGCTAATTATGTGCTGTATTAGCTCACGGTTATTTCTCACAAAATGAGGAGGAAGAGACTGTGTTCAAAGTGGGTTGCACCTTTCAAAACACGCGGAGATGTCACGTGCCGACTGACCCCAATCGGTGAAAGAGAGTGCCTGCTGCGATGCCTCAGTGACAAAGGAGAAAGGAAGAATAAACTATGGGGCAAAGCGGTCTATTTGAGACAATGGAGTACATGAATGATTTTGGGTCCAGGCCTCCTTAAGCTCACCGTTATGCTAGGCTCGTGCGCAAAACTGAAGAATTGAAGGCGGAATTAGGCGGACTTCTTACCTCAAGAGGGAAAGTGTGTAGAATTCGATAAAGCAGCGCATGTCGGCTGCAGCAGTGCATCGGGAGCTTAAGATTCAGCACGTTTTTTTAACCATTTGCTACTTCTATAAACAGAGCGTGTTAAGTATTTATTTTCGGCTAACTTGAGCAGGTGTGTTAAGTATCTATTATTCCATTTCACAGTAGTATTTCTATGGTGGTGTGATAGTATGCTCCCTCCTTTACTATGCAGTGTGTTGGAGTAATTTTACTTATGCAATATTTTTGCAGTTGCCAGATTTCGATCCGGAATTTTTTGCAACATTTGGTAACTTCGCACAATTTCCAACCTTTCACCTTAAGGAAATTTATTGGATTTTTATCATTGTGGGTACGGTTTCTTTCTTCTTTGGTCAACATTCCTGTTATGTTAACGGTCACTTTCGCATCTCCTTTCTAAAGGCGGTGGAAATTACAGCATGTGTTACGGTTACATCACTCGCCAAACACAATTCTGTTGAGGGTTCCGATCTCGGAAGAGGGAGGGGGGGGTGTGAAGGGGAGATGATATCCACCGATTGGAGAGGATTTATTCACTTGCTGCCGATTGCAGCTGACTTCAGTTGTGGGACATATCGCAGTTATTTGAATATTACCGATTTCTGAGCAAAATCTTTTCTTTCGAAAGGTTCCTAGCCATGTTCAGTGTGCATTTGTATCGATGGGGTTCTAAGATGTAAGAACAGGGAAGTGAGTTCAGCTGCACAACGGAGCACCAAATGAACTCGTCTCACAGATATCGTCATCCGAACATGTTCGAACGTGCCTTGTTGACAATGTGATAGCTGACCGTAAACTGGCTAAGGCAAGCGAGTGTCCACTGGATCCATCGAATGCGTCGATGGTGGGGAACGAAGACGAGCAACTTGCTTTCATTCGGACCGCCTTAGGGGCTGAAGTTACCAAAATACAGAAGCAAATTGCTGTGCTGAAGCGTCATGAACTGGAAGTTGCTAATGTTTCGTAAGTTTTCTCATGTTTTTTCTAATGTCGGAGGTACAGCAGATAGCAAAGGCGTTGGAAAAGTGTATGCTATGCCGGTGAATTTTTCAGAAGGATTGCTGAATTTGGAGCATGACATATTAGTGAAATTTGCATAAATACGCACACAGCATAGGAAACTGGATGTTGGAAATCACCTCATTAAAAACTGAATCATCTGAGCTCTAGAAGTGATATGGATGTTTTCCAATTGGGCATTTTCCACATGTCGCACCACTTTTTGACAACGATGCAGAATATTCTTAGAAAGATCTTGTCCTCTCACATATCACATACAAAAAGCAGTTTTGGAGGACACTTCTGGGTTCATTGTATGTTTGCCTGGAGGTTAAGGCGAAGAGAAGCTAGGGCAAAGGTCGCTGATCGTCACAAGCTGCAGTCACTTTTGTCGAAGTCGCTGATAGCAATGGTATTCAATGATGCTGTTTGCGATTCATCTGCTTCAGCTACCAATTCATCGGCACTTCCCATCGGCACAGCTATTGCTTCGGAATTGCCTGCGCATTTATCAGTCAAGGATAGCGCTGGCTCGGCACACTCTGATATCGTTCCACAGTTGGAAACTGCAACTGCTTTGAAGATCCCACGGTCATGCGAATCTGCGATGCGTAATGGAAGAGGCACCCACCTCAGGAGCACTCTTGAAAGAAGTTCGTAGTTGCGAACAGGCTGAGAAAGCAAGGAGACTGATAAGGGCACGATAGATTTCAAGAGCGACCGTCAGCTGGTTTCACTGAGGAAGTTGGCCGTGCTGATGCAGCAATGCGTGGCGATGAAGTTTCGCAGCAAACTGCTATGCGATGCTGTTCAAAGAAGACATCAAAGCAGCAAAAGTCAAGAAAGAAATCTGCAAAGCAACTGGCACTCTCGGCGACTAACAGCAAACCAGATTCGAGCAGTGATCGCTATATTATACCGATGAATCGTGAGGAGAAAAGGCGTCTATCGCTCGACATTAACCTGAGGACAAACTTAGCGCTGTAAGTGTTGTCCCTATTCCCTATTTTTACTTCCTACTTCGTTTTGTTGTACGAGAATATAGGTGTACTGATACGAACTTAGTGTTCAAATTCAAATAACAAGAGTTATTTGATCATTTGGTTTAGTAGGATGAACGTTCCGATATGCTTTAAAATATTCTCAGTCGATGCCACAAATTATTACTTATTACACTTCTTTCGTTTTCAATAATCTCTAAATAAATAGTAATGCGCCTATGATGTGCGTTGCGCAGAAATATTGGTGTATTCTCATATTTGCAAAGGTGTCGTCAAGGAATAGGTAACCAGAATGGAGCATCGGTCTCCTGATTGTACTCACTTTAACTTGCTTAGGTCGTCAACATTATAAAATCACACGAGGGTCTACCGGATTGCGATACTGACGAGGTCGAGTTTGACATCGAGACATTAAAACCGTCAACTCAGCGAGATTTAGTGGCTTTCGTTACCGCTTCTTTCAAAAAGAGACCAAGGAAACCATACAGTTAGTGGTTCGTTTTGTTATTGAAGTTTCATACGTCCAGAGTATTTTATTAGGGACGAAGATAGATGCTATAGGACTTCGATGTGCTCAACGAATTCAGTTGTTATTTTCGAAGGCCGACAATTTTTTCTTGTAGGACAACACCCTAACGCTCTTTCCTAAGCAAAGTCTGTTGCTTTGGAGTTTATGTTTGAACAAGCTTCTTGATGTGGGGAGTGTAAGAAGTGAAGAGAATTGGCGTCAGTCGGCTACTTCTATCGGTTTCGTGTTTCATTTTCTTTTGAAGTTCGAACCAGCATTACTTTCGGAGCGGTCAGCATTCACTCGCTTTCATTCCTAGAGTGCCGAGTGAAGTGATTGGAGCGATGACAAGCGTATGCAAATTGAATTGAGGATTACTAAAGAACTCGGAAAAGAAATTCTGAAAACATTCCATGACCTCAGTTATTGATTTCAGACTTTCGAGATTGCTTTGATTCTCGAAAGAAGAACTCTTAAAATCTAAAAATCCGTTCAGAAAGGTTCTTGGTCTTCTTGTTACGTTAGCTTTTGCCTTTGTTTTCAACAGTAGACCGAAATAGATCTTCCTTTTCCTTGACTAGTTTGTCACGCCATCTTGTACGTGCTTTTTTTTGCGCACCTCCGATGGTTCTTCGTCAATCCAGGTCCTGTCAGCGAGTTGGCATGGGAGTTCAGTGGATGTATGCCGCATATCTCATATTATTTCATCCAACTGCTGAGCGTCACTGCATCTTTCTTTGTGCCTATTTTAGGATTTAAAAGAGCTTTTCCTTCCTTACAATGAGTGAAGTTTTAAATACTCTTCTTCGAAGGTTCTACTGCTGCTCTTTTCAAATTCCTTTCTACCTCCGAAGTCGCAGGAAGATGTCGGCAGCAGGAAACGTGAGTTGGAGGAGAAGATCAGCGGGAATGGAGGTACAGTTAGTACCGAATATCCACTTAGAGGTATCAGTTTTCCTCAATTGCTGTCGCTATAGAATTCATATGCTGAGTCTGTGCCTATCCAAATAACAGATACATTAAAAAACCATTCAAACTAGAATAGTATATTCATGGTCTCATAGTACCATCGAGTGCTCTAAACAACGAATTTTAATACTTTAATTGAGAAAAGGAGCTCTGAACATATACCTTCAAAAGCCTCCGAGAGGTGCTGTCGGTGGATTAATGAAGAGAACAATAAAGTCATGAATCGTAAGGAAGTATGTCCAATTCCATGCTAAAATTGCTCAATTAATGATGCTTATTCACTGTATCTGTAATACAACCTTCTGCATACGGCACTTAAATTTGATTCCTGTCGTAAGTAACATTTTTGATCATGCATGATTTCATCCCTCATAAAAATGTTTATTGCCGACTTAGCAGTAAGAGCACATATCTGTGACTTAGCAGGGTCGCTCCCTTCCATCTGATTTCGGTGCCTCTTAGAATGCGCAGCAATGTATTACTGCAAAGTGGTAATGCAGTCGTTCTGGCACAATAGATGTAGGCTGTAACCCATGAACAGTGTAGAAAACATTTTCGAAGTCGGAATGTTTTTAATGCATCTATTGCATCCGGCTTAGCCTCAGTTGCCATGTAGGTTTCATTCCACTTTTTTATTCTTGGATTTGGTTGAAGAGATTTTCCGCTCCAAAGATCGCTTGTATTTCCAATGCCTACCATTACTACCGATATCAGGCGGTATGATGTAGTTCCTTTATCTACCAAAATCTAATTTGCCATTTTTCTATGTACTCTGTGGGGCATGTTACGTGGTTCTATCATCACTGCTCGGCGGTGTTCCCGTGTTGCTTAAATATCACGTCTACCTACGCCTCAACTGTTAATCACCACCAAAAAGTCGTTCACACTTGGTACCGTGTAACCGACCGCTGCAAAGACTCACTATGATCGGTTCTGTCTCACATCTTATCGTTTACTGCCAAAAGGAGAAGAGGTGATCGATCGGGAGGCGTTGTTATTGGAGTCGTCTTCCAGTGACGGTTTGGACTCATCCTTTTGTTCCCCTTTGGATTCTTCTGAAAGCGAATTGGATGACCAATGTGATCTTAAGATCTCCTATGACCATCTATCTTTCGTAGTGTTCCTGCGTCCTTGAAATTGTATCTTTGCTATTTCCATGCACTCGGTTTGGAGTGTCTAAAATTGTGATGAACTGTGCTTCGTTTTTATTGTGAATAAGCCCTATAGGGTAGTTCTCAGGATTACAAAAGACTCTGATGTTTTTTGGTCGCTGTGGCACTTTTGTTAATGTAACTTTAAGGAATGGAAGATATGTTGTAATCATTTTGCTGATGGTCTTGGTGGGACCCATAATATGCTATTGGTCTGCTCATGGTTTGTGTAAGGGCACATTCATTCCGTGCACATTTCGGGGAATCGATCTTGAGTTGGTTGCACCGTGTGCCAGCATATTCCACTGCCCATCATGCCAAATGAAAATTGGTAAAAGTTGATCTAGCCGAGTGATACATTTTGTTGATTGAACGCATAAATGCCTAATGTAGTTGCACTTTCTCTATTTTTGAGAGGGATAAGAATGCAAGTGTGATATTGCACTTGCTTTCTCTATTTTTGAACTCGTCCAACTAAATCTTTTTAAATTTTTGGAGTGAAGGACGGGTGGGAAATGGGGTCAAACCAAATAAAATTAGTGTCAAATCTAGTAACGGTGAACGTAAAAAACTTTGGAGAGAATTAAGGAGAGCTCGGGTTGCAATAAGGTCTTCTGGATGAAGAGTGCCCGTGGTCCTAGAATGAGAACCTCTGGTGCAGGTCTTATCTACGCACTTTCGCCTAACAGAATGCCTCATCATAATGAAGTCACACTGTTGGAAATACATCATTCAATGACGACGTAAAATTCTGACACATCAGGTTAGTCATCCCAGATTTAGACATCAGGTCGATGAGCGATGAAATCAACAAGCTGAGAGAGATATCGAAGGGCAGCCTCATCTCTTGTAGTCGTGCTTATTTACTCTTATGTTCTAACTTGTTTTTTTTGCAATTATGTTGATGGCTTTTTATCGGCGTAATGAACGTGTCCTGACTGTGACTGCTTCCACTAGCTTCTGGATTCGGAGCCATTCTTTTGTCTAGTAAGCATCTCTATTGTATTGTTGTTTTGATAACCACGTAATCTGTTTATCCTTGAAATCCTTCTTGTATTATAGGCATGGTTTTTGAGTTAAGGAAGGAAATCGTTTTCCAACTTCACCCGGGTCGAGAACTCGCAAAATGAAATGAGCCGCTTCACTCTCGAGCAGGTTTTGTCCATGATCATGCTTAGATGAGCAAATCCAATACCGATTTATAGATCAGTTTTAGACAAGGGGCAATGCACCTCCATATGCCCATCAACCCTCCTTGCTTATATCTCTGAAAGCATCCCATAATTTCTCTTAATCCTCGCTCTTGCCCAGTAACGATTCCGTTTACTTGAGCTCAGTGTACAATGGTGGGTGTAGACCTCAGTGATACGTAGTGAAAGCTCCGAGATGGATAATATGTATGAATTTGGCGATTACAGGGCCGCTCCGACGCAGGAACACCTCATCCCTGTTAAGAAAATGAAGAAACTCCAAATAAGGACGAAATTGAACAGAATCACCATCCCATTACGAGTACAACATTTCAAAAACATTTTATGATAAAACAACACAACACTGAATCGCATAACATTTCTGTGAGTAGACAGACAATAACAAAAACGTTAAGTTGTGACAGAAACTGAGGTTAATAGAGCTTTTGTTACACTCACAAGCAGTCGTTTTGCCGTAACAACGTTCTCCTCAACAGGCCGCATCGATGCCCCGTACGATATGTTGGTTCGCAACTGAGTTTCAAAGCTTGATAAGCGAGGGCAATTCGATAATTCTCTTTTATACTACCATTATTGCAAATCGGCGGTCAGTTATGGGATGTTTTCTAGTCTTTGAATAAAGAAGAGGAGGTAATGCACATATATTCGGTAACAGTATGACTTGGCAAGTAACCACATGGCCAAACAGACAGTTTTTAGCCGCACAATACAAACATACTGGAAATATGCAAAATACAAACATACTGGGAATATGCAACGGAAGCAACCTTTCACATGCACACATAAGTGCCCTCTCTATGTCTGGATAGGTGCGGAAATGAAATATGCCTAAATGAGCCTTCATTGTTCGGAAATCTCTCCGTTGNACAAATTCGAAGACATTACTGCCGAATCAGTCTGACAACAACACTTTCGATCTGAAAGGTGTGCATGGAAAACAGCATAGGTCGGATACGGAACGAAACAACTGGACTGGCATTTGCCTTCTTCATAATGCACTAGGAAGAGATATCACTACTGAAAAAAGAACACAAGACAAGGAGATGAACGTGATCACAAGTGGAGCGATGACTGCTGCTAGTTGCGGCTCTCAAACGTCAGCATCACGTCCATCTGTCTTGTCACCACTTCACTAGACGTCATTGCCTCCCTTCGGCGTCTCTCCTGTTTTCATTAAATTGTTTTTAATTTCCCCTTGCAGCATAGTAATTATTGCGGAAACACAATGCGTTCGCGTGGCGCATGCATGATTCCGTTTCGGCGGATCCATACACTGTCCTAAGGGTCTCTGTCCGCTTTCGGAGCATAAATTGAGGATAGCGGCTATTTTAAAAGTTTATTAGCAAATTTCACAGCCCTTTCCATGTGGTCTATCTGCCTGATACTGTGTCTTGATGGTAAAACCAGTCATCAAAGTTCACTCTGAAAAAACGGCTCCTGAGAAGAGCTCTCATATATTACGGTGAGGAACTGCTGACAGAGTAATCGTCTGTGTGAAGTAACTTCGATATGCCATCCAGAGCTCCCTAGATAGATTCCTGTGGACTCAATTCATTGTTTCGTTTCATTGGTCGGAAAGTTTCTTTTCGAATTCCCTTTCATGAAAGCGATCCGACTTCCCACGTGAATTTCTTCTCCAAGTCCGAATTGTAAAAACAGCTTCAACATCGAACAGCAATCACTACTACCAATGCTCTTTAGCACTCCTGCTCGCAGAAAATCCCTTTTTTTCCACAAATGTTGATGATGCAATGCCACTTACCCACTAGTGCATAATCAGCAGACTCACATATCTGCACATTCCCAATACCCGAACACTCCCAAAGCTACAAAGAATCTTTCTGATATTACTGTTGTCATCGGTCGTCAACTATATTCTACTGTCATGTCGTGTACTATATTCTGCCTCCTTATGTGGAAATATGCCAAAATTCTCTATTGTCCCCCATTTGTTTAGGGTAACACTTAACCGCAGAACTTGAAAATCCCCCGAAGTCACAGTTTCTTTTAAATTTTTTGGAGGGGACCAATGGTTGAAGGGAAATCAAAATCGAAGAAAGCTATGATGAGTACGACAATAGGTAGGAGATGCCGTGGAAACGGAACAGCAAATAGATATCTCTAAATCTCTAAAACCATTTTCTACTAGAATCTTCCTTGTTCCGACCTAATACTGCAAAATTACCAAGTTTTTTTTTACTGAACCCTCAAGCACCTCCTGTTGTAATAGTAGGATAAAGACAGCCNCCCCCCCCCCCCCCCCCCCCCCGTACAGCACTCATCACATCTTATGATACTCCCGAAGAGGTATGTTCGTTAGCCTCAGATGGCTCGAAAACTCTCACTAGGGGTTCAAAGAAACAATCAGCTAAAGAGTTTATTACGACGCCGAAGTCCCCCACATCTCACGAGCTTTTTTTCACCAG
This sequence comes from Baylisascaris schroederi, assembly GCA_006503575.1. Lineage (NCBI taxonomy): Eukaryota > Metazoa > Nematoda > Chromadorea > Rhabditida > Ascarididae > Baylisascaris > Baylisascaris schroederi. The sequence goes on along the minus strand of QEWY01002147.1, from coordinate 26,903 downwards.
TCCGTCGAAGGTCTGTTTTCCTAAGCGGCTTACGATTTAAGGCGACGCAATAGCACTCGGAGTGGATTTGATGACATTCAGAAAGCACCGAATTACGCGATGCTGGGTGAATATTCTAAAATTCCGGAAAGCTTGGCGAGGTCAGATTCGCACTCCGTCTAGCTGAAGCTTCCACATGATATTTATAAACTAATGCTCCCTAAAAATTTTGTACAGGTGAAAAGCAGACAAAATGGAACAAGAAGAATCATCTGTCTGCGTGGGTCGTACATAAAAGAAAAATGATGCATGGGAGATGGATGAACGAAAACATCACAATGTGAGGAAATACCTGTTCTCTCCTACGCATCAGCTCACGCTGCGGTTGGTGCTCCGTGCTGGTCTATTCGACAACTTCCGAACTACTATCGCTGACGCATTCCCCCTCTTCCAGCTCTTCTTTTTGCCTTTTTCTCCACTTTACCTTCTTCATCGGTTCGCTCTGAAGGATACGTGAAACAGAAAGGTAAGCGAAATAAGGTACAGAAGTTATATGCATGTATCTGAGCACCACGTAAAAAATACTGATTTGCAAATTCAGCACTGTGTCGTCTATTTGACTGTTTCCCACAAAGCTACATCCCCGCTGTTTGAAGATGCGTTATTTTAAACAAAAAAGACTTTCATATGGCTTTTCCTTGTTCGTCATGCACCAGCGAACCACTAAGATGCCTGAAACTAGCATGGAGTGCTTAACAATGTTGATACATGGTTATACTAAGAAAGAACAACCCACTTACTAATCGGCGTATATTCGCACTTTCGTTGTGGGCACTTTTTTCGTCGATCCACAGACTTGTAGCACATACGGTTTTGCTCACTACTTCGTGATTTCTGCACTCGATTATAAGACGGGAACAAGTGTTTCGTAACAACGGCAAATGCCACGCTGTTGTTTCATTTTGATGCTGCATTCTTACGCATTTCAACAGCGTTTGGCGATTTGGAATATGTACTCAACCAGGCCTCGGTCGGCCATACTTCCGTAAATGCGCATACTCAAGTGGAATTTACAGTGAAGATCGTAAAATGCTACTAGTGGGGAAACTGCAGAAAACTAATCTGCCCACAGAAAACGAACAGCAGATTCACAGGAGAAGTTTGTCATGGTGAAAAGAAACTCCCGTGACCAACCAGGGTTGGACCCACAATAAACAGTTCCCATCGAAAAAGGAGGATTCCTCGCGAAGGAATGTCTTGTGCGGGGCTCTTCTTACTCCTCAAGGAATCTCTTGCTTCCTTATGAATCTGCTTGGAGCGCAAGAATCTCCTGCTCGGAGTTTTCAGAAGTTATTCCTTAATTTCCCTGGAAACCATCAACTGAAAAGAACGTCTGTTCAACCAAAAGCGGCGACTCTTAGAAACTCTTACTGAGACCCTCTCGCCGAGGCCCCCTCGAGGGGAATTTCTTGCCTCTTTAGTGACCATGAGATTCATCATTAAGTGGTGCTTAAGACCTCAAAACTGCATTGTGGCACAAACTTTGTGTCAAAATGCTGAGGAAGAAGGTTTCAATTCCTTCCAATGTGCGATGCGTATAACGTCCCTCCAACAGGGCCACCTGGATGCCAGATTCGCAACATGCTCCTGCTTAAATGAATGAAACTACGCATCATGACGACTGGCATGATGCGGCACCTTTTTGCAATTGCCGAATTTGCAAACGCTGAACGTGCCAAGAGCTTCCAAGGATGATTTGCTAGAGATTTTCATAAATACCTGGCCCGCGATATGATATACCCCCTCTTGCACTAGTCCCTCAGTTGTCTGCAAAGCGAATTATCACTTAAGTAGGCAAGTAGACTGTTCACTTTGCTGCTATGTCAATCAAACGTGCATATTTAACAAGACTCCAGTTAAGCAATCGGTCACTAAGCCGCCTAATAAACCAGGCGAATCCAATCGGTACATTTCCGCTTTCAGGTCAAGCCTCCATGAGCTAGCTCTTAGTTACTACTCGTTATTTCTGACCAATCCTCATTACCAAATGATGGAATATGCGAAATAATACATTGAAATTTCAAATGCGTCTAACATGACTCCCCTCTTCCCACCCTCAAAAATTCGATTCCAAACGACTTATGAACGCCTGTCCCCTAATAGCCCGCGTGTGAAAACCCAATCAAATGTGCACATTTGAGACTCTCATAGGTAGGAAAGAAGTTTTTCTGGCCATTCAATAGATTTGAAAACTGATCTCTGATTTTGCTAGTAACGCAGATCAAATAAAATGGAATTTCGCAATTGCAGCAGCAGAGCTACGAGTCGGAACATCGAACAAACAGACACATGCCTTTGATCGAACAAGTAGAGAAATAGCTTGCAAGCAAATGGTACAATGTGCGTTTAAACCGCTCAATTTCTATCCAGGGTCCGACAGTGGATACAGATTATTATGCAACATCATGCTGGCCAACGATTATGAAAAATTGCGTGTGCTACTGAATAGAATTCCTAGGACCAGCCTCAAGCTAAAGGAATGAATGAATGTTTTATGTGTTCAGTCGCAGACTTTAAGTGGTATGGGGAAATTAAGCTCTATAGCTGCAAGTCTGAAGTGAATTCAAAACCAACTGGGAAGCACCGACCTGTCCACTCAAATAACTGCTAGATCATCCAAGGTGAATCTGAGCATTGAATTTAAGTCACAAATTGGTATCTTTAGAAGCACGTCGACAAACCCACCTTCCCATACATCCGGAAGCAGCACAGATAATAAGAAATATGTGATGCCGGAAGCAATAAGTCTGCATGCATGACGCGAATCCCACTTCAAAATCCAACAATTATTCAGCACCGTCATTCATACTTGCATACTGTTTCATGGGGTCAATCATCCTGTGGACTAAGCGAGCAAGCCACCAACATTGATACCACGCACTCCCCCCTTCCATGCCTCCTCCATCCTATTTCCCGATTAGTCAAGAGACCAGGAACGAAATGGAGGACAGTTCCGTTCTTCGCTTTATTAACGACGAACGAAATGCCTTAAGAAGGAACTCAACAATAAAATGTGCAAACCACTGTGCGGGAGAGGAAGAAGCCGATCAAGGATGCAGCACTCAGCGCTCAGAGGTTCCTCTGGTATCGTAGTCAACAGCGGTTTTGCACCTCTGTGTATATATGAAGCGAAAACCGCTCGCTTATGATCCTGCTCTGTAAGCAGCACTCGTCAGTGTCTCATCTCCCCACTACTCTTCATTCCATATGCTGCCAAACGATAGTGACAGCGAGGAAAGCTTGTTGCAGTAAGCGCAACACTATCCTTTCATCTCTTGACTTCCTACTTCCAGTAAACCAATAAAGTTACAAATAAAAGTAAGACATACTCGCAAATCAAAATGAAATATATTAGTCTTGATTACATACTGATAGCGAAATGGTCACATGAGGAATCGGTGGCTGGTCGTCGGCGAGAAGCAAAACGTTCCATTAATTCATTCGAAGGATCAGCATGTTGTATTCAGATATACTAGAATATGAAGTCATTGGCGGGTCTTTAGATGCGTAAGCTTTCTTTAGCAAACGACCAGACGTCCTCACTTAAACAGCTTTAATGATATGATAGGCCCAGCTTATGCCAGATGCATCAACGCATAGGAAGCTCGCACGGATGCCAGGAGGAGGTTTGCGAGTTTGGTCGATAGCATTCCTTTAATTATAAACAGAAGACTCAGCGCTTCAAGCAAGTCTGTGGAGATGCCTAACAGTTGTGAAAGCTGTGATCAGTGTTAACATTCCGGCCTCGAGTTTAGGAGGCCTTCGAAAAACTTTTCCGGGGGACAACAACGATTACGACACTTCAAAGTGATCGGAATCCCGTTCCGGGAGTTTCTGATGAATGGATTTTTGGAATACACAGCAGAGTGGCCCTGTCGACCTTGAACGCCTCGAAACGCGGCCAACCTTCATAAACGAATCAAACAAAAGCGTGATTAAAGCTTACTGCAGCTAAACTTTCGGTGTTGCTGAGTGGCCAAGATGGATTCGACGGCGCATTCCCCAGTGGAAAATTGTTCTGGTCACACTTTTGCAGCGTTTTATGCGCCACTGTCAGTTTTGCGAACAAATTAAGTAACTGAGCAATGAAGCCGAAACAAAGTTGCAAAAGCTTTCGCAACATGCGAATCAAGCTTCCGCAAGAAAGTTAGCATGAAAGTGCTCAAAGTTGCAAATGAAGCTGAAAAACAAGATTTACAAAAAGGACAAATCTCACATCTGCTCATTATGCGTTAGACGAGACCAAAACTCCTGCACAAACAGTTTTAAATCTCGAAAGCATGATTTCTCTTGCAGTAAGGGCAGTTGATCTTGTGGAAATGGAAACGAAAATGGCTTTCTGCGAGACGATCCCAAAGCGTATATCGTTTGACCATAACTCAAGTCATCTCGGCACAATTTCATGAGGGAAGTGATGGTGGCGGAAATCCACAGTCACTTTGTTGTTTTTTCATCACAATTTTTCCGCTCACATTTTCGCCACGGAGTGGCCTATGGCAAAAATGATCTAACGCGCAACGATCACAATAAGTCTGGAAATAGTCTGGACTTAAGCTCCATCGTGCGCGTCGCTCTCGTTTTAGACATATGCGTAGCTCCTTCGCCATAATAAAGCAGGAAATTTCGTTTCAATCGATCCGCGATTACATGCGTTCACATAGGAGGATCGACACTAAGAAGGCTGTCGAAATCATCTCAATATTAAAGGTTTCGATGGGCTACCCAATGAAATTTCAACACCAGCGGACCACTCTTCTGCAGAGAACAGACTCTATATTCAGCATCGATCCAATTCTACCCATTCAGGATCAGCAATTCCTCAAAATTACATTGTATTTCGGTTTCAGTTTGTGTTCCGAAGAATCACTATTGCTAAAGCAACGTGAGGAGAACCGGCATCATAAGAAAGATATGCGCTGCAATGTTGCAGAAGTTTCAATAGCGAACCTCTAGTAGTGCTTGATGGATAAACTTCCAGAACAGTACGTCGATACGGAGATGGCAGCACTCGGTGTCGTTGCTTCATTTCGGTGGATTTCTTCCCGATCACGTTGATTTGCTCCTGCAACAACAGGGCTTGTATTGCAAACACGATGCGTTATGCTCTTCCACAGTCACGTTACAACGATCTTTTCGCAAGGAAACGCTGCTCAGCTACCTCGCAAACATGATAAGCACACACGGTGATGGTACTATGGATGAAAAGAAAGATAATCAGATGTGAAAAGAGGGCCACCACCACAGTCAAGTTACCAAGACAAAGATCGAGCTTGTCACCTCATACCAGATCGACAGCCTTGATTGAAATTTCAGCGATCAAGATAGAAAAATAAGCAAACGAATATGGCAATAAAGTACCCTTCTCCGAGGTGCTCGCCGAAAACATCCGTTGGCTTGTGCTGACTGTTCTTGCTCCCCATTGGCACGCTCTGAAAAGTGGCTATTTTTTGCTGCATGCACTAAGTTTATTCAACCGATTATCTCGGCACTATAAAACCCTTGCGAACTAATGTTGTGCAAAGGACACCTGCAACAACAGTAGGCAGTGCGTATACACAGGTCTGTATTCAAGGGACCAGAGGGCTGTTCTCTCCTTCTTTGCAAAAAAAAAAAAGAAAAAAAAACGCAAAAAAATTAGAGAATAGCACGCGAACAATTTCCACCACCCAATCTAGAGTTTCGCAAATCCGAGGCTTTTAAAACCTCACATTTTCGTCTCGCTTTGTTCCCACTACCTTGAAAAGATTTAGCTTGCATTATTCACTTAATTTTAGTAGGCTAGTCGGGAATTCAACAGTTCGTAAGTTGGTCGTAAGACCCGCATGCTCGGAAACTCTAAGATAGCCTCACTTGCGTAATTTGATGTGCCTATCTGTTCGACATCAAGACCGATCCATTTTACAGCACGTGCACACAGTCAAACGATTTACACAATACTCGTGAACACTGGAGCAGAGATTTAAGTGCACTGACCGTTGGCAATATAACCCGCTACGAATAATTGCACTTTGCGAAGAGTCGTTGATTTCAACTTCTCAAAATCGAACTCGAGCTCCTCGTTGCTGCCCAGACATGGAACGCCTTCGCTCGTTGCTATTATGTCCACTAACTGAAACTATGAAAATGAAATGAGTGGAATACCACTCACAGATATTGCAGCGGAACAAGTACTCAAAGGGCAATTCCTAGCGATATCGGGTAACATGAAGTGCATGAGACACATTGATATTCACACTTTTCCGAATAGCAAATTTTGCTGAGCAACATTACTGAATGCCGCGCTGCCAATACAGTTTGTTCATTAGTTTAACGAAACTCCTCGGGGAAACAGAGGTCAAATCAACAACACAGATCATTGTAGTGCAGTCAACTAAGTTTCTTCTGAATAATTCAGAATCCACATAGAAACGGTTTTGCTATTTCTTTTGAGTGGCGATCGCTGTTTGTAATGTATACACGTTGATTTGCTCCTGCAACAACAAGGCTTGTATTGCAAACATGATGAGTTATGCTCTTCTGCAGTCGCGTTACAAGAATCTTTTTGCAAGGAAGCGCTGCTCAGCTACCTCGCCAACACGATAAGCATACACGGTGATGGCAGAATGGATGAAAAGAAAGATAATGAGATGTGAAAAGAGGGCCGCCACCACAGTCAACTTACAAAGACAAAGATCGAGCTTGTCACCTCATACCAGATCGACAGCCTTGATTGAAATTTCAGCGATCAAGATAGAAAAATAAGCAAACGAATATGGCAATAAAGTACCCTTCTCCGAGGTGCTCGCCGAAAACATCCGTTGGCTTGTGCTGACTGTTCTTGCTCCCCATTGGCACGCTCTGAAAAGTGGCTATTTTTTGCTGCATGCACTAAGTTTATTCAACCGATTATCTCGGCACTATAAAACCCTTGCGAACTAATGTTGTGCAAAGGATACCTGCAACAACAGTAGGCAGTGCATATACACAGGTCTGTATTCAAGGGACCAGAGGGGGATGGCGAATGCTGAAAAGCCATATGTTCTCTTCTTCTTTGCAAAAAAAAGCCGCAAAAGAATTAGAGAATACCACGCGAACAATTTCCACCACCCAATCTAGAGTTTCGCAAATCCGAGGCTTTTAAAACCTCACATTTTCGTCTCGCTTTGTTCCCACTACCTTGAAAAGATTTAGCTTGCATTATTCACTTAATTTTAGTAGGCTAGTCGGGAATTCAACAGTTCGTAAGTTGGTCGTAAGACCCGCATGCTCGGAAACTCTAAGATAGCCTCACTTGCGTAATTTGATGTGCCTATCTGTTCGACATCAAGACCGATCCATTTTACAGCACGTGCACACAGTCAAACGATTTACACAATACTCGTGAACACTGGAGCAGAGATTTAAGTGCACTGACCGTTGGCAATATAACCCGCTACGAATAATTGCACTTTGCGAAGAGTCGTTGATTTCAACTTCTCAAAATCGAACTCGAGCTCCTCGTTGCTGCCCAGACATGGAACGCCTTCGCTCGTTGCTATTATGTCCACTAACTGAAACTATGAAAATGAAATGAGTGGAATACCACTCACAGATATTGCAGCGGAACAAGTACTCAAAGGGCAATTCCTAGCGATATCGGGTAACATGAAGTGCATGAGACACATTGATATTCACACTTTTCCGAATAGCAAATTTTGCTGAGCAACATTACTGAATGCCGCGCTGCCAATACAGTTTGTTCATTAGTTTAACGAAACTCCTCGGGGAAACAGAGGTCAAATCAACAACACAGATCATTGTAGTGCAGTCAACTAAGTTTCTTCTGAATAATTCAGAATCCACATAGAAACGGTTTTGCTATTTCTTTTGAGTGGCGATCGCTGTTTGTAATGTATTCATGGAGCGCGCTGTGGGGTTTCATCTCCGTAACGCTGCGCATTTAAATTGCACATTTACTTTCAGCATCTTCCCCATAGTAGGATCCTGAACATTATCTCACAATGACCAAATAAATATGTCCATCTATTGTCAGTTCAACCAAAACTGTTAGAGAAACGAGCATGAATAGAATGGATGACAACTTTTAACGTTACCTTGAAACGTCACCATCGGTGAAAAAAAATTACCTGCATGAAATGTAAAGTGAACTTTGACAAAGAAAACAAGGCAACCGTAGTATAACAACTCAGAAAAGCGCCCGACTCTGCCCTCGTTCTGCAGCTGCTGGAAACAGTGGCTGAGCTAAAATTACTCACTGTAATCTCCGACCAATCTTGCACACAAAAAATCCAGGCAACAGCAATAAAATCGCGTTGTTTGCCAATCTACCGTCACCATCCATATCTCTCGCATTGGCCGTTGCCCGTCCTCGCCGAATGTTGAAACTGCTTCTGCCAGACAGTACGCAGAACGGAAGAAAAGTCCGTTTGCTGCGTTACTCCTATGGCGAGAGATAGCTCCTTCGCTCTTTTCCAAATCCATTCAATGATTAGTACATACTCGATGCCGCATGGCAACTATGCGGCATGACGAAGCCGGGTGACAACAAATGCTTGGGAAAGGACGAAGCCTAATACTGACGGTAGCTGATCGAAATTCCGTTTCTTTGCTCACCGACTGGAAGCATTCGGCTACAATCGATGTCTGGCTAAAGCAGAACGAAAATCGGGAAAAACCAAAACTGAATCTCGGTCGACCGGCCGCCGATGATGACTGATCACCCCACAGTGGTGCATCATTTCCGCTTCTGCTGTGCCAGGAAATCAACCTTTCTGCCCACGAGAATGCAACATCTACTTGGATTTTCCGTGCTCAAGCATCTCATAGGAACAATCTGGAGCTGCGATCAGATCCTTCCAGCAATGTCAGCGATGCTTTCTGCCCTCGTGGCGAACATAGATAGAGTGGAAAATGCTGCATGGAATCATAAATGAAGGTGGAAATTGATAGCCTACTTTTATTCTGCGATGTAAGCGGCGATATCAGTACAGTGTTTTTAATGAGCGTGTATTCCAACCGAGTTGTCTCTGATGTGAACATGTTTTTTTGTTCATAAGCAGATCTGTTATTCGTTTTTACACATTCAAAAGTTTGAACGAATAAATGAGTGAATATTCATGTTACCGTAAGCTTTGTGTGAGGCAACCTTTGTAGTTTTCTTTTACATTAGCATTCCCGATTTTTTCTCTCTTAGTGACAGAACAGTGAAAAACGGCGTACTGTGGTAGAGTAATATCAGCAGCAGTATCGAAACAAATTCCCACTAAGATGTGCCATCTGAGGAAAACATCCATTGCAAAGACGGTTCTTTAGTTATAGTTCTGCTACCCGCTTATGCGTTTTTTGAAATGAGCCAAAAAATCAACGACATTTTCAAATCACTCTGAACGCATGCAAAAAAAAGCCGTTTACTAGAAGAAGTAAGCGAAGAAAGCAACCGTCGTTATCTACATAAGGGCCTAAATCACGTCAGCTCTTGGAAACAAGATATGCCAATACGCAGCTGAAACAGATGAAAAAATAATCACCTTACCTGCAAGGTCTTGTCCTGTGGCAATCTGCTGAGGTCACGAAGCAGCTGAAGCCTTTCCGAACGACTAATCTCCGCAACTTGACGTTCACGAGACGATCCAATATGACCACCAGCGTCGTTAGTTCTGTTGTGTGGTCTCTGAGGGTGCGGTTCTGATATTTGCATCTCCCTCCCCGAATAAAGCACCTTCGTCGTTGATGCCACAGTGCTGGTGATACGCTCAGCCGGAATCGTATTCGATTGGACGACATCAAATGACGTACCTGTCGAATCGATCAAGGAACGTGCGTCAGAGAGAACAGACTGCAGTGCAATGATCTCGTCCGATGAGAGAACCGGTACCGGCGCATGAAAGGCACGTGCCCTCAAACGCTTCACCCTTCAACACATCATCAAACAATCTCATAAGACTTCGATAGGATATGAAACGTGAAACTTATTTACAAGAGCACATCTCATACTTCCCCACCTTCTTAAGTCAGTTGCATTGTTTAACTTACATATCCTTGACAAATCCTGGAACAGCAAAGGATCTTTGCATCCTTGAGAGAATTGGAAACTGTATAAAGCACCCTGAAAAAGCATATGAAGTATTACGGCAAAGTTCACCACAAACACTTCCTAAGTTCTGCTTTTGGTTGCGCGGTAGTTAAACAATGCTTGCGCATTAAGCGAAAATTTCATCGACAGATTATTCTCTGCAGTAGACAACCAAGCCAACTGAAGTGGAACAGCACATGAACCAACTTCCCTTGGTCCAATTATGAGTAAAGAAGAAGTAAGAGTAACCGCCTGCAATGGTGAAATATCAATTTCATTATATATTCGACAATAAGACAACTATTCAAAACTTTGTTTCCTCGAAATGAGATTTTGTAGAAAGGAAAAGGACAGAGCTATTTGAATAACAAGTTGCCAACTGCAATGAAAAGCTGATGTGTTCTGAAAATTGTCACGTGCTCTCAATTCGTGCAATGAGGGAAAAGCGTATCTCTCCATTTGCATCTATTACGCTAGAGGAGAAATCCTCTATGTATCAGCTTGCTTCAACATACAGATTCCTCACGCGCAGTTAAGTAGAAATGGATCGGAATTTTAATGGAAAGATCCACGTCCATACGCCGAACCAGCGAGAAGGTACTTTAGGGAAAATGGCTGGAAACAAATGCGGAAGTCGCAGACATCAAATTCCCACTAACCAATCTAGACTGCCATTAAAACACTTGTTCTCCTCACCAAGCACTAAATATTTTTCTATTCTCTTTCCTGCATGACATTTTGAGGTCAATTTGTGAACGTTTGAAAAAATTTCCCTGCAAAGAATGCAAAGTAGTCAAAAATCTGAAGGTTTTAAGCAGCCAAAAAGGTTTCAGTGCGACTAACTGAAAATGGAGAAAACAAACATCAGTAGCTTCAATTGCTCAAAAGTTACTTTGCTTATCCGAGGCTGATTAGAAATTTCTCATACTTTAAGACCTTTCCGATGCCTCTCCCCACCCACGCGTTCTCCGACTTTTCGAAAGTATTCCACGCTGCAATTCTCGCTTCTGCTTCAGTCGCAACTGTTCCAAAATATGGCAAAGCTTTCTTAAGATCACACCTGCAAGTAGGTACTCACGTCGACCGCTTCAAGGTCCAAATTCGAAGAACTCACTTTAAGATCCAAATTCGGTCCCAACAGCTTTGAAGACTATCAACTTTCTCCTGCAATTTCAACTGCTCTGCCTCCAGTGCGAAACGAATCTCCTCGAGCTGATGATCGCTGTTCACATATCCTTCAATATGTAGGAAATTCGGCCGGATTGCAGCCTCACTTTCTCCCATCACAACTCCCGTTCTAAGGCCAGCCCCTGACGAAATATTGACGTCGTTCAGACGGTGTTCTGGTTGCGTTGTTGCACTCGCCGGCATCTTCTCCCACATGCCTTCGAAACGCACCTGAATTTATCTTCCACTTTTTTACTGGAAGTGTGTGTACATGTCGGAACAGGGAAGCACGGGCGGCCTAAGTGACTTCTCAACTTTACAATTTCCTGCCACAGAATTTACCATCAGACACACTTCGTTGCATCAGCAGTGAACCACTTGCATTATCAACGACATCAACAACTAATGCACCATTTCAATTCTGCCCAAGTGAGAACGCGGCATTATGGTAGCTGGTCCTAATGCGCAGACGAAATCTCCCGTATGCATTCAACCGCGCAACAAAACTCTTGCGTAGAATCCACTTATACAACGAAAATTACCTGTGAGTTTATAGTCGACGGCAATCGCGGCATAATTTCAAGTCTCCAAAGCCCGTCACAGGTTTTAAAAAGCTCTTTTGCGCGAACAAATGAAATTCGAAACTTCCACACCTCAAAACCACCTGGTCGGAATGAGTCATCCTTTGCTTCAGAACATCAACGGACGGACCACTTATGCTCTGGAAGGATTCCGTTACATCAGCAACTTTCAGTGCGCATGAACTAATGAACCGCCTTAATATTTCAGCCATGTCGATGCAGCACCAATAGGACGGGATCCGGAACAAAAGACAACTCGATTATTTCTGACTCTCACAAGTTGCTCACTTTTTCGACGAAAGCATGGTGCACCCAATTCAGTGCCTCGTTGTTTGCTATGCGCAACTACTACAACAGCACGACTCTCTTCTCAACTCTTCCATCCCATACCTTCCATCGCTTCCTTGTTGATTTTTACTGTGCGCGCATGCTATACTGTTATTATTGCAGCATTTCTCTAGGAGTACATCATGCAAATATGAAGTCATGATGCAGAACATATTGGCAGATGAAAATACCTTCTCACGATCACGCACATATTTTGATATGAGACCTCACTCACACTTGCCAAACTTTTCGAAAAACGTACAGATTGTTTCTCTCAAAGAATATCGGCGTTCTTATATATGTGATTACAAGATTTTCGTCACTTCTGAGTGCAAATTTTCTGTCCTTCATCCCCTATCTAAAAACAGCTCGTGTGGTGCAGTTTTCCGGCTTATATTTTCCTTTATCCAACAACCTGTAACGTTTTCCTTCCGAATCATATCTTGATAATACTCGTCTTTCGGCTCCTTCTTGTCCTCACCAAATGTTGACTGCCTTTCTATAGTTCCAACTATCACGTTTGCATGAAGCGGCTGAGATAATAAGATACTAGCTTAGATGGCTGATCAACTGCAAACGAGAACGACTATAGAAGAGCTCATGACAGCAGGGGAAAAGGCAGTGACTATGCTCAACTTCGCATATTTGCATAGAAATTATTGAACAGGGCAAGCAGTCACTCAGCAAGTGATTTACTCGATTTGCAACACACTAGCCTATAACATCATAAGCCAAAATTTTCAAAAAACCTAACTGATAGCTTTCAAAATTGCTGTTTGAGTGCGACAATGTGGTGCCCACTCATAAGACATCAAACTGAGTACTATTATATGCAGGCAACGAGTTTAATTAAACAACAGCCGTCGAGCAATGGCGAAAGGAAGAAATACAGACCAGACTGCAAAGAGGGCGCGGGGCTTCAGCACAGTGCTGCACTTCAACGAGTGGTGGTGGTTGAAGCGTAGGAAACTGGCAGTTCAGTGCGTAAATGTGTCATGGTGTAGATCAGCTATGCTCGCTCGCCTCCACTGCGTGCAGCAAATGAGAATGTCGCGAATTCCAAGTCAACCTCAGATCACGGTTACGACATAAACGCCTTGCAAAAAATTGCGAAAGAGGAAGTGATGCAAAACCAACGTAGCACGAAATTTCTAAGCTGTTAAATTTCTGAGTCAAACACCGGAGATCGTCAGTGTTTTTCTTCCGCTCAATGATCCTTCCTCAGTTAGCTGACATTGTAAGTAAATCCGAAAAACGGATAAAGGGAGATGAGCTCACTCGAGGATAGGATATAAAAACGAGAACAGAACTAAGCCAACAAGACCGTCAACAGTGATGACATCGATCATCACAACTTTTTCTTCCTTTTCTAAAACACTGAGATCAGCTAGCATTCTTAGTGGCCGAATTTCAAGTGATAACGCGAGAGGATTCCAAGTGAAGTGGCTGATAACCGCACAATCACATTTTTTGTCGCTAAATAGGTAGCTTCAAACTTGCGATATGACCCAAAAGTTTGAAACCTAAGGTGATTCAAGCGATCCAAGATTTCTAAGCAGAATGGACGAAATGAGGCAGTCTTGAAAGATAAGATGTGGAAATGAATATCAAATTTCTCAGGTTGAACAAGCGAATTGGATGCAGTTTTTTTCACGCTGCTAATGAACGCAGCTTGAGAATCAAATATACGTATATATATTTTTTTAAATTCTTAAGCTGCGTTCATTAGGAGTGTGAAGAAAACTGCATCCCATTCGCTTGTTCAATATATACATACATATACATTGCAGATAATTCATTTCTAGGTGACAAAACGAGAACTTTTCAAGAAGTTCTGTGAACTATACCACTACCAACTTGAAATATGCACCACAAAATGAACCATTGCCCCCAAGCCCCCAATCACCCCTGCCTATCGTTAGCTCTTAAACCCACCAAATTTCATTACTTTATGATGATCGCTACGATGCCCGCTGGACTCTCTGGCATTTGCTGCTATCAAGTGAAACTACAGCAGAAAACTACCAAGACCATGCTGATCTTATTAACTGTAGTCCCTTTATAGGGTTGCACTAAGGAATAGGGTGCTGCTCGCCTATTTCGGTTGGATAGCTTCAAAAGTAACTCTAAGGAGCACGACGACAATTTTCAGATTCTATGCACGCCTGTTGAAAATTAATGCACCTGCTGCCACTGCACCATCCCTCCCCCCAAATCCCGCTTGGAGGAGGAGAGGTCAAATGAGCAGCACAAATTGAATGTCCATCTTTAAAATGAACTCAAGACAAGAGCAACAACGGCCAACAGACGAACACAACCGTTGCTTAAAATACTGCAGTCTTTTTGCCTTAATTAACCTACCCACAATTTCTCGGCACATAGGCGAAAGGGATGACGTGGCGGGTAGCAAGTCAAAGAAGTCTCACAGATCAACATCACGTCCGCTCTTACCTCATGGGGGCTTGCGTACTGTCCCCTTTCGAGCTTCCGCCTGCAAATGCTTCCACGATGTCAGCAGGTTCTCTAACAAATAATATCACTGCTTAGCGGGCGGCCCTACAAGTGATCACATAACTTGACTGAATTTAGAGGAAGTGCAAAAAGCAGATACATTGGAAAAGGTGGGTCATCCTTGGTTCCCATCCTTCAAATGAGCGTGGTGATCGACCCACCACTACAGAGTGGACGAAATGATTCAGACTTGGCAACATGAACGTCACGGGTTCATGGATCTGTTCGCGCATCGAAACCCGGATTGGAATATCTGAATACGAAGTCGTTTAACGCTTATAGTGGAGTAGAACGCACTGGGTGCGCTCGCTCTCTGCATATGATGGCGAAACAGAGCAACAGATCCGTTTCTTGTTACACCCAGCGGAACAATAAGAAAGTACCTCTGAAAAGTCTAGCCGTTTCCTCCTAATCTCCTCTCTCTGACTCAAAATATCTTTTTCTTTGGCTTGTCTTTCTCAAGAAATCTGGCCGCATTTTCATTACAGCTGGAAAGGCTGGAGGAGGTGGGGGTAACTTTCTTTCCTTCACTTCTTTTACTCTTACTTGAACAGGAAACAACTCTGGCACGTCCTTGATCTTGCGTTACACATAATGGTGGAAACAAGTTCATAGTGCCAATAAGAATGGAAGTTATCACATCTAAGTTCCTGATTTGTCAAACTGAAAAAGAAAATATTTTATATAACTAGCTTATGCAAAAAAAAAAAACAAACAAAAAAAACTATTTTGAGATTTAAAAACCTATCACAAAACAAACTTCTCAACTATTCAAGTGACAAAAAAACAGAAAATACGACGAAGCAGAAGTGATGTGACATGAAAGAGTTTCTATGCAGTCATGCGGAAAATGCAGTGCATTACTTAAAAGGAGGCAAAAATATGGGAGAGTTAGAAGATGCAATATTAGAAAGTGTATACGAAAGCTTTCAGGCCTGAACGTCAAAAGTTTTTATGCAAGTCGTGGGCATATCTTACAGAAATCACGTCTTGTGACCATTTGTGGCAGTATCTGGGATGCTCAGGCTGAGCGGTCTACTGGAAGATTCAAAAAACGACGAGATACCAGTCAAAATCGAAACTGTGGATGAAGGGAAGCAACACAAGAATAGCAGAGCTGAAATAAAAATCAATCTGAATTTCTATAAGTTTAATAGCCCTTGTACGCTTGCATTTTTTGGAAAGCTCGCGTACCCAAACTCCTTTATCCAATTCCTCGAAAACGCAACTCTTTGCAGTGTTGTGTAACTTTAACAGTGCTCATGCATACTTACCAAACACATAATTGGGAATATAACATATCTATCCAACCTCACAGATTTCATATAGCTGCTGATTTAAACGATTCTTCGAAACAAGATTTCGCACATTTCCAAAAAATTTATGTATTACAGATCTCTTCATTTCTAATATGCCACATTGCTGAGACATTTACCACTAAAGACTACGATATGTCGCCATCACAGTTGCAACTTAAATCACTGCGTAGAAAGATGATACATCAAATTCCAAGAAAATAATTCAGCACTGTACTGCATACCACATATGCTATTCAAGAGAACGAGAAAGTCAAAGCACAAATTGACGCACTTGTCGTCAGTTGGCGCCTTATGGCTACAGCGTCGGCCTCATATTAAATCCCTTACTTATTGCTGCAAAATGACACATCATCCTCCCCGATGCAACATTCCGCCAGTTTCGATTGGAGGATATACGTTATAGGCCAACCAGAGGTCCACACTGAATTACGAAACCATAAACCTGCGCGCAACTGCACGTAAAATTACGAACCTTTAAACGCCTCCAAATATACCACATACCTGATGATATCTAGATTCATTGAATTTGGAACCGAGCCATGAGTTCTGCTTATGGAAAACGAGGCGGAATCAGTGGACTCGATGAAAGGCCAAGCGAACGAACGATTCTTCTGCAAACTTAACTTAGGCGTTTCGACAGTGCTCTATTTGGTGAAAAATTGAAGCTGCACATAACTTAAACACAATTAGTGCGTCGCCCGATGTTGTCAACTACAGATCGCAGTAGCGTTGTGGGATTCAAAGAGAGCACATTACATGGTAATATCTCCGCTTTCTTACCTCCGTAATAAGTTCTAACGGGCGTTTATACTCTAACTGTAAACGAACAAACGATACGGCGGTCGCTGAATGCATTAGCGTGTCGGTCGTTACTACTAAGTATATCACCACGATCTACTCCACTCACGACATTCTGATTTGGAGTTGACTTAAACGGAATTAACTGCTAGAAAGTTTGGAGTTGATTGAGTACCAAACGGAATTTTTAGAAAATTTCTGTGATCAGAACCGTCAGCTCATCGAAAAGCTGGACCGCCGTTAGATGAAAACATACCGTCAAATGAATGTGTTGATGAGATCAAAACGAAACAAAACATTGCCAATATTTTTTATATGTGGACGTAGCACNATAACGAAGGCCAGACATAGCGTGTAGTTCCTCGAACAATAATAAACTCCATCGCTTACAGCACTCCATGCTGCATCAACAACGTTCTGTTCAAACGATCACCACAAAGCTTATGAGAGAGGCTCATCAGGCGCACTTGTGCACCGCAATAATCAATGAGTACGATAATAACAACATCCAATAAACTGAAATAGATGAGACATTGATGATCAGCCATCGAAATGCACTTATAACTTAACACACCGCGTTAAATCAATCATTAACAATTGTAAAAGTTCGACGCATAGAAAGAGAATCAGCGAGATGTGCAGCAATAACGATTTTCCGTGGCACTTGGTAAGATTATCCATGCAAGTTGCACCATAAAAGGGGACAAAAAGCGGAACAGCGCCTGATTCCAGCTGCATTTCCTTACCGGAATTCTTCATTTATTCCCTGCGATTTTCTCGGAACCAGTTGTAACGCAGACGGCTTTCTTTTAACAAGAAATCGCTTCATAGTCCGCTCCTTTCCCCACCCTTCCCGATTTAACAGCGCGGCTTCGAAAATTATCCCCCTTCACCCCCTTTGGGAGATTGTTGCTCTACAATGTACCTAAGGCAGGAGATCAGGAGAAAAAGAGCAGAGAAATGAGGGTTCCTCCACCAGATCACGGAACGACTGAAAAGCAAAATTCACATGCATAACTAAGTTCAGCACAGAAGAACAAATAGGAAATAGAATGGCACCTTTTCATATAATCACATGTTTTGGCAGGACATTGCAAAAATTGATAATCAAAAGGCTTAACGAAGAATATTGTGGAATAGTAAAACAGTTTCGTCAATCACATACCACCACTATGCGCCACGATGCTATTAAGTTTGAACTGTTGAGCATGTAATCAATCATAAAACCAAACATAGTGAATAGAAAAGAAAACAAATGTCATTCCACTTTGACTCTACATGGGATAGTGGTATCGAAGAAAAAAATGGATATAAGGCACTGGTACTAATACCCTCAAATTGCTCTACATCATTCACCACATTTGAAACGCCCGCTTGAAGGAAGTACCGCACCAAACACGACTAAATTACCCTGAAGTGATAGAGGTGAGGATTTCTAAACAGCGGTAAACTTGAAAAAGTGTAAAGCAAAGTAGTAATTAAATAAAAGAAATGTGGAGGTGAAAAGCGAAAAAAAAAACAACCGCCCTGAACGCTCTCTCTAGCGTAGTCGTATTCGTTGGCATGTCATCACACGTAACAACCTGCAACGTGACATATCAGATATTACCCCCTTCCGAGAAGTACAACTGCACCTTCTTACGGAAAAGGCCATATTCTTAAATACGTCTAATCATCGCCATGAACGTACTTGCTCTTCGATGTACTTTCAGAATGCCGTAGACAACCACTTCTCTTATTTACTTTAACATCGAGTTTGTCTAGTTTCCAAGAAAAACCTGCACGGTCAACCAATTGTGCTAAAGGAGCGGGAAGTGCTTCACGCTTGCCCTTTGTATCTTATCCCGCGTGTGCAAAAATATGTAAGGACAAATTAGTGAACATATGCTGAAGGTTTGCATCATGCAGCCATTCAGATGGTGAAGGTGATCAACTGCGGGCACTTCAACTTGTACAGATAAATGGCCGCATCTTGTGAATATAATTTTTGCAAACCTGATGTCAAAGAAAGGAACAATAGCAGCATTTATTTATGATATCAATTCAACCCCAATGAGCCCGATTTTTGAGATGGAAGCATTGAGGAATTTAAGTTTTACCATACGAATTCCCACTGATTTTGCAGAATCGCTTTAAAAAACTGCAGCCACATAAAATCGAACTTATTTTCCGATTGAGCGCATGCTTCAGGAAGTCATGAAGACATAATCGATAAAGAAAGGTTTCTGTAATAAATGATTAAGCGGACCCCCGCAATGTGTTGGTACAGCAAGGACTATCAAACGACTTTTTAGGACCATTATATGACTTTCTGTGAAGGAAAATCAACGAATGAACGCACCAAGAAGAGACTGCCTGTGATAGCTCGATTCGTTAATAGTATGGCGTCTTCATACGGTACACATATCAGGTGCTGAAGAACATTGCGGCCATAGGTGGAATACTTGGATGAAAAGAAAGAGGAAATTATAAAAATTGAGATGGACAGGTTAGACGCACCACAATTAGTGGCAAATGAAATTAAATACCTAACGAAGTTGGAGAACATCTGCGTAGCGGATTTCAAATTGCGCTTGAATGTCATTTATGACTGAAAATTTTTTATCGATCAGTGTCCATAGAAATCTGATGGCTGGCAGACAAGTTGCTGGGAAGCGTGATTCGAAGTCGCCACATTCCACCTTCGCTGAGAGACCTAACAGATTGAGGTGTCGCAGGCGTGCAAACATTTGTACTACGCACATAATGCGAGCAGATATGATAGGTGCAAAACGACACGACCACTGCAGGATTGGCACCATTTAGGATTTATGTGCATTTATATGTATGGTTAACCTCCTAAGATGGAGGCTGCTTCACTTCGATTCAGCTCGCCTGTGACAGCTCGATTCGTTAATGCATCTGCCTGAAAATTATGATTCCACTGTGGTGCTACCTGGGGATATTGTTTTCACTCACCACAAGACATGGTTGCTATGAGGCAGATTGAACTGAGCAGTACCGTGAAATTTTTCTGTAAAAAGCAAACTTTCCCATAAGCACACTCGTATGTATTTTTGCTTTATATACTTTACACATATATAGTTCTAGACAAATAAGAAGGACACTTTTATGTGTGGTTTCACATATTTTTTAGATCTTACATACTCATTTCCTCAACTCAGGTTTGTGAGCGAGTCGTCTCGAAAATTTTCGTTGCTAAACACGCAGCGTTTGAAAGCAGTCGAATGGGTCCATAAGCTCAACTACCTCCTTCGTCGCATTGTTCCAAATGTCATAAAATGTCGAAGATCGTGTTATTTATTTCAGTGGTCTCAGCAGTGTATGGTCAGCGAATTATATGATTTTATTGCTTACTGCTGAGTGCACAAACGAATACATCATTTTGAAAGGCCCTTTGCCACAATAAATATTCATGTGATTACTCGAGCACTGCCCGCGGTTAGCAACTAGTAACATCGATGCATGTTCGCAATAAAATGCAGCTACCAGCTCCACTGCAAAAACCACCTATAAGGCCCAGTTCAGCTACGCATTATGAGGTTAAACTACATGGCTTGTGCTTCACAACTTAGGCTAAACCATGCTTTTAAATCAGGAATGCCTACAAAGCCGTCGGTAATTCGATGAAGGCGCCGCTCATTCTTTAGCTAGCATAAGGAGAGCAGTTTGGTATTGTTGATGGCGTATTTTCAATCAGTATAAAAGTTTTGAAATTCTCGTGCAGTTGAGAATAAATATATTCATCGGAAATCTACCGGATAGCGGATATTCATGCGCGGAATAAATATGCAAAAGGCGCCGAAAGTATACGAATTCCTTCTAATGTCTGAATGAATTTTTTTGATGATCCATTTCGCGGTGATACTGACCGTAGAATTATAGGGAGATGAGTAAAGAAGCATTTAAAGGAAGTCCAACAGGAGAGCATTTCGGCTCTAAACCATGGAATGTTTTATGTTTATTGTTGGTGTTCTTTGTCAGCATGCTATCTTCAGCGTAATGCTATCAATAATTTTTGATGCACTGCACTTTTATACACAAAGATTGGCTTACATTTTACATTTTTCGTCGGAATAGGGGAAGTTGAAGAGCAGAAGAGAAGGTTAAATTCTCATTATTATGAGTAGCACTAATGAGCGGTAAACTGTAGACCTTTCTTGTAACAGAATGAGAACATAATGGAGCAGTGATTGCAGACTCGATCCAGCGAAACCCAACGTTGCGGATGCTAAAATCAAATGGGCAGGTGCCCAAATTTGCGCACCAATGGATCATCACTATAGCGGTATGAATTTGTCTGTTAATCCATCTGAATTTCCTTCCTACTGTTTACAAAAGATCATCATACTTGCTTCATACCAAGCGTACTGCTCGAAGGTTTTCACTTGTGCGAACTCTTACTTGCGGATAGAGACATTGAAATCGTGAGAATTTGACTCACTGCACGTCTCTACTTCCTGAGTAAAACTTCATCCTCATGTTTGCTCTAAAAATATTCTGTAGCAAAAATTGAAGCATACCCTAGGAGCTATCTCAGGAGCCTTCTTCTGTGAAAAGTCATTGTCAATCAAGCCTCAGCAGTAGCAAGTTCAGGGCGATTGCGACAAGAAGACAGGTAAAGAGTGGTTTGACTCTGTCCACAACACGTTCCAGTGTTGTACGTGCGCTGATTGTACCGGTTTTAGTAATGAAACAGCTACATAATGAATAGTGAAATCGGTCATGCATTTTCCAGCAGTTGCTTCCTCTCGAATGCTTCTAGACATACTTATCGATGCCTGTACTTGTCAAATGCAACATAGCAGTTTGGTGGCCGTGCGTATGTATGTGTGGTGTCTGCATGCACTTCTGTCAACAAAAGGGAACGTTTGCACATGACACAAATCGTAAGTATGGGTAATGCAGCTGCACCACAGCGCCTCCTAATGTTTTTGATTCTTAAAGACGCTGTAGTTCTTGGCGGGTTGTGTCCAGAAGTGGTTGGATGTGGTCTGGGTCACAATTTGTTCGGGGTCATATCTGATTTTTCACTCATCCGAGAAGGTTCTCTCATCCCTCCCTCTCCCTATTAAGTCACATTGGCCGAATAGATTAGAAACAATCTTCAGCTCATAGTCGTAGACCTGGAACCATTTCGCTAATGTTCTGTAAGCTCTGTTCCCGTGGGACCGATAGCAACAGAACGATAATCTGTTAAAATCGTGCCTGCCATGGAAATGCATATGAACTTGAGATATTTCACTGGATTCCTCCATGCACAAAAACTGCACCCACCGACATTCACTGACGCTTGTTGACCGTTTACATAGGCTTAACAAAGGTGAGCAGCATTTTCCTACAAACAACGGGAGCGACATTTTGTGCAACGATGTGGTTATAGCGACTGTGAAAGTAGGGCTGGTGTGAAGTGGTGAAGGTGTGTTGCAAGGTATTGTATTTTTGAAGTTTCGGTGTTATGCGACGAAAATGGGTATTCGGAATCGATGGTTGAAAGTTATGTTTAAGCACCTGAGGAATGCGACTGTAGTATGCCTTAACTGCTTAAAGGTCTTTAAACAATGACCTCTCAACTGCTTAAATTCGATTTGTTTTCACATATGAAAATCTATCTGTGGATAAGAATGCTCTTTATCTCCGGCACGCCACGAGATCACAATGCAATTTTTAAATCCAAGTGGCAAGTAAGAGGTCCAAGATGATGTAGCGAATGCCCTCATATATGTTGTGACTGTTTGAAGTACTGAGTGAAAGATTCTAAGGAACATTCTCTTCACTTCCGACAATTTACCGTTAGTAATATCAAAACAGCGGAAGGTTGCTTCTGCCTTTTGCACTCTTCCACACGGTTCAACAGTGCAGCACGGTATATTAGAAACTGCTCGAAAATTACGGCATCTGGTTCTAAGGACATATAGAACGACGTACTCATGCCCATCTCAAATTACACACTCGAGCGCAAGAACGCGCACGCAGAAACCTACATGCACGCACACAGACACACATACGCACAGGCACACGACCTTCGTTGTTTGACTGGCTGTTATAAGTTCAATGTGTTCTGCCCTCGTTAACATCTCCTTCGTTTCGTTCCAGTGATAGACTGAGTATTTCAGATTTGCACAGATGCATAGGTTCACTAGTGCACTAAAAGGCTCAAGTGAGGTCGGTTGCAAACGAGTATATACGATATTGGAACAAACATGGAAAGCAGCTGGTGCAAGCTCGCTTAGAGAAACACAATGGGATTGGGAGCAGCTCCGTAAGACGGATTAACGATCACTTCCTCGTGATCTCACATTACATTGGTGCCTTCACTTTTAATTACTGTTATATTTGAAGGAGTGCTGCCAAATTCTGTGCACTGTCAAATTAAGTCCTCGTTATCAACGTGCCTGTCAGCGCTCTCTGCTGTTTTCACCACAGGAGCAAATTTCATTGTTCGGCAACATTGAGATGTGCTGAAATGTACCCCCCTGAATTTTCAAAGTGCATTTGGGCACTCACAATACTTTTAAGATCACAATAAGACCTGATAGTTTTTTCGATATTAGCACAAACAGATGAGATCACTTTTGCCAGCAGCAGCCTTTCCTCTCCATAACAATGTGCCCTAAACTAAGTATTTTATGCTATAGATTTCATGAGGTTCCAATCTCGAAAAGCATATCAAAATAACTTTCATAGAATTCAAGTTCTGCGTTTATGAAATCGATCTCGGAAATGATGATGTTGAATGACTTGAGAGAACGGATGTGATGCTTCATCGGAAAGTTCACAAGCAAACTTTGACAAAACCATAGCAATGAGCAGAGCATATCTGACAAGAGTGTAGTGAGGAACTCGACTACTGCCGACTGAAACGCACTAGAAGAATAAGCGGTTTGCATCAAAAATATGGTAAGGCCAAACGGGTGACGGACAGTCGAGCGGCCTTTAAACAGAGTGATCGACGACAGCTATCGGCATAGTGCGAGGCTGTTCAGCTGCAACTTGCGAGTTTTTCGCTCCGTAGAGGCGTTTGCATTGTTCCGCAACGAACTCTTGCAAAAGAGATGTTGTGAATTCTCAACTAGTGGAGAAAGGATTCCGCGAATTCCAGCAGATTTGCGCAGCTAAACCGCCTGAATCAATAATCTGTTAAAGAAATCTGTCCTATTCCCGATTGTTTAAAACTCGCAGCAGATAGGACAAATGAAACGAATGAAATCTTCTGAGAGAGCATACACGCCTTCTCGCCGCATCCGCAATGGAAGTAGCCTGCTGCATTTTGCATGAATGTCAAACAGGGGAGGAAATTGCCACTCTTTAAATGATTCACCAGGCTCCCGACGAGGTACTGTAAACGTTTCATTGAACAGTAGGAAGTTGAATTTTCGTAAAACTTTTTATGCATTTTCCACTTTAGCGGAATGGCAAATGAAAGTGCGACACCATATGACTTCACTTGCTTTCGTGCAGCGTGAGCAAAGGACCTTCACAGCATGTCCAAGCATGGGAGATGCTCGAAGATTAATAAAAACAATGGAATCAACTCTTTTTGGTTAAATACTAGGTTGACGTTAACATTTATCAACAAACTGCATCAACAATTTTACCTGATCATAAAAAAAAAAGTTTGCACAACGTAAAAGATTTCTTGCGGGAGAGGACGGCACACCCTTACGCAGTTTTGCATCGGCAGACATGGTGAGACAAAGGTCTTAATGAACACCGCGAAAGATAGGCGAACACGAGGCACTGTTGAACAGAGAACCACTTCACTCCTCCTCCCACCCCGTCCTCCTCTCGCGCCGCATCGTTCCCCCACTTACGCATGCTCATTTCCGTAAAACACATATTAGACTAAACATTTCTTGCTTAACGTGACATCTGCTGATCTCCTGCAGTCAAACTTCACGGAACTTCGAAATTCTCGCCTTAACAGCGAGCCGGAACTTGTCTGATACCTGTCTATGACCAGGACTTGTACCGCAGAAATCATACTCTAGTCAGAGTACTGCTGCAGGATGGAACTGGAGCTCGAACCTGGATGCCTGACACCCATCCGTAATTCGGACCTCAAACAGAGAAATCATGCTCTAATCAAGGGTCAAATTGCAACCGCGCAAAAAGTAACTGATGGCCAGGGTGCATAGGCGACATTGTTGCATTTGGTCATGAAAACATGTCTCACTGTTCAACAGAATTCAGGAGCGCTATTAAACCAAACAACGACGAACAGATTCTAGCCACATCCATGGAAATCAACACACTCCATCATGCATGAAACTTAAATGATCAACACCATCAACTCGTGGCACATGTGGCACAACATTGTCACCATTGAAGTAGCACATGTGCTACGGAAAACTCACTGCACCGAGTGAAACTGGTCAAATATCACAAGTCAATTCATGTCTTGAAGGTAACGTTGTTGTCTGCATACAATGAAGGGACTTCCAATCTGCCATTAGCGGATCATAAGGAAGTGTACAGGATACGGGAATGGATCAACATTGTTGAAAAAGATGAGTTCGAAAAAATCACACGGCGTATCTCCGCGTTCACTCTCTTGCCCTTCTGTTGTAGAGCTCATGATTCGTCTTATAGAGGCAGGCGATTTCAAAAGCAAGCGGACTATCCAAGTTAGGATCACACAGCAATGTACAGGTCGAAAGGAGGACTTTGGAATTAGTGAGTGCCGGAGGCCATTGTCCGTGCAAGATGTCCATGCAGATGTGTCCATCTCTGCTGATAATAGCGTGGTAGATCGTCGCCGTAAAAGCTACTTTTGGAGGTTTGAATGGATAGTCGACTGGGAATTGCATCGAGAGAGAGAAAACGCCACCTTCATAAGGCGAATGTGGTGGTCCCACGATCTTTGCCTGCTAGCGCAGCAAGTCATCAGCTAGCGGTTGCACGGTGCATTGCGCTTGCGGGTCATGGAGCAGATCCTCCAGTTCCTTTCGTACTCTCCTCACTGCCATTCTTCAGTACTGTACTACCCCGAAAGCAACCAATTAAGAGAATCGGCTTGTAACGAAAGCAGAAGATTTCATGTTTTCGATAAAGTGAAATATTGAGGTGACGTTTTGGAAACCTTCGCTCAATTCAAGAACAGTTTGACTCCTACAAATAGCCAATGAACTCATCTCCTGATCGAGACTGATTTGTGACCTCTGTCTGCAATTGTGGCCTATTTACCCTGAGACGCGCATCTCGTGGTTGGTGAAGGGCAGCAGAAGGCTCGTTAATTGGTGGACGACAGGAGAGCGTCAGCAATTATAAAAATAGAAATGATGCGTCCAAACTCTCAGTATCATAACATTCGCCACGTTGTAGCATCAAAGCAAATTCGAACTCGGCATGCCTTGCCCCGCAGAAAATGTGCGTATTGAAAGTCAACATGTAGAGCTCGACGAGTCACCACCTGCAACAAACATTCCCAGAAATAAACTCTCAACGCAAACATGGATGTAGTGCAACCATAAAAAGTTGCATGACAAAGTGTGCATCAAGATGGGAGCTTACTTGGATTCGCATGAGATGTGTCGTTATGCATACATTTTTCGCTCCCACAGCTGAAAATTACCCGCATCCCCCTTTCTTTCCTCCCCATCCTAGAAAAGTGGATGTTCTTATTTCTTTGTAGCAGTCCTATATGACGACATCAAGAAATAGAGTACGACCAAACAAAATTGTAGACTTCGTCAGCAACAGCATCTGAGAATATTTCCGTAATAGCGAATGTGGATCAGCGCTATCGCCAGTAACCACCGCCAAGAAAAAGTCCATCACAAGCCGCTGCAAGATTAAGTCACAAATGTGAGCCCAACAAATACTTGAAAGTACAAAGGACGTGGTAATGTCGTCGTCTCAATCACACTTGCGGTGCATTACCTAACTAAGGAATAACTGAGGAATAAGTTTGTCGCAGTGTTTTTGCAAGAAAGCAACAAAGTCAGTTTCCTAATTGCTGTGAAACAATTGCTCCAAAGCTGAAAAATATGACGATTTCTTTATGAGGAGGCATCGTTTAGAGAGCTCAGCATTGCTGCTCTCTGTTAACCATTAATTAGCACAGCGTTCTGTGAATACACTGCTGAAACACATTGATATGTGAGCACT